>JAQIXL010000403.1:0-33155 GCA_034700245.1 Poikilolaimus oxycercus | reverse complement strand
ATCACTTATCGTTCGACCCACCTAGTGTCTCTCACTAGGGGGAAGGTGTTGTGTAGGCGTCCCACTCTTACTCCACTTTTATGTTGTACACAGCTCCACGTGACCACCTTCTTGTTGTACTTCATTTACCGTGACCTCTGCCTCGCGCCGCTCGCCGTGGCACGTCAGACTTTGTTCTCCTGCCGGCTTGACCGGTTGCCTTCTTCCCTTCTCTTCCGCTTTCCCCCTCTTCTGCTCGTTATTTTATCGTTGTGTTGTAATAAAGCGCTTGCACGCAACAGTCGTTGTGCTGGGGACACAACAATAACGCCAAATTTCGCGCGTTTTTCACTTTTGGCGATGTTTCTTGGCACTAAAAACTGTCGTTGTAGTAAAGCATCTGCTTTCAGGTAGTTGTTGCAAACAAGATGTCCAGCTACTTCGAAAAACTTTTGCCGGAGGTTCGAAAGCGTTGGGACGAAGTGCGCAAGTCGTCTTTCAACGTGAAGTCGGTGGAAGCAAAGAAGGCCTGGAACGACATCGAAGGCGTCATCGGCAGCCGCCCTTCTGGAGATTCACTCGCCAAATTTTTCTCGATCTATTCTGTGGTTTGTCACGTTATTTTGTCACCTTTTGCATTGGTTGTAGAGGGTTCGACAGGACAAAATGAAGATCCGCGAAGACCTCGTGCCTCTCTTTGAGGAACTGGAAGCTCTCCGAGCGCAAGCTGACGCGGAGCGCGAGAGGGCGGAGCTGGAGTTCGCCCTCGCTTTGGCGGAGCAACATAAGGACGGTCTTCCCATGGATCGTCTCATCCGACAAGTGGCGGAACAGCTCCCGGACAACGTTTTCGTGAGGAACCAGCTGAGTGCTTGCTACGTTGTGAGAAATGCCAAGGTGATCTCTATCCGTTATATATTTCGTTTTAGAGAGTTTATACTTCGAGAAATGAAAGGCTCCATACTCGCTCGCAAATGGTCTACCTCCACCTTCTTGGAATTCAAGTTTCGCTCAAGAATTGTTCACATCAGTCAGAAGATGATCGTTAGTTTTATTCCTTTCCGTTTATTGACTTTGAAACTTTTAGTGACAGACGCCTGGAAGACTGTCCTGAACCTGAATGATTCGAAGAACGCTCCGGACGCTGCTGACAAGGAGACGGGTGATGGAGGAAGCGGCAACTCAACGGGTATTCGCCATGGTGCGAGGAAGCGCCGAGCGCCGGTGCTCTTCATCGACATCTCGGGCGATGAAGCTTCTGATCCTGGTTTGTGTACACTTTTGAAAGAATGTTTCTTTTAGATGTGCACAAAAAGTTGTCGAATGACACAGCCGCCAATGAAGCCAATTGTAAGAGACAGGTTACTTATTATTAAGTTCTTTCACCAGATCTTTATGTAGAAGACGCAGAAGGACAACTCGCAGCTTGATAATGTGAAGAAGGAAGTGAACGAGGCGAATGCGGCGACCGAATCGACGGATTCGACCTCGAAGAAGGCGAATCGCGGCAAGCGCGCAAATAGTGCTCCGCCTGGTCGTCCAGCAACAATCGTCGTTTCTCCGCAACTTAGAGCTCCTTCTCCATTCCTGTCGGTCATTCAGGTTCCGCCCTATTCCTTTCTTATTTTTCAATTTAGAAGCCAACGGTGAACGCCGCGTCGGATGGGAACCGTGCCAACGGCGCTCTTTCATCTCAACTTCCAATAAACGGCTCTTCTCTTTCCACCACTGCTCACCTGCAAACTAATGGTCAGTGAAAGTTTTCCAGAAACTTTGTGTTTTGCAGCGAGTCATGGCTCGATGATGCAGCCAAACAAGATTGTGGTCGCTTCGCAGCCAGTTCCAGTGGCTACAGCTTTCCCGACTTCCAGCACTTCATCGGCGACTTCGGCTTCGAAAGAAGCTTTCGCCTCTTCTTCTCAATTTGGAGCTCCTCCTCCTCTTCCTACACTCTCATCGTTCACTCAGGTTCCGTCCAATTCCTTTCTTATTTCTCAATTTTAGAACATAAACAAGGACATCCAGTCGATGAGCGAGAAAAAGAAGAAGGATGAAGTCTCGATGATCAAGCCAGTTGTGACCGTCACCCCAGATGAAAATCGTGCCAAGCCGTCAAACGCTGCTTCGTCTCACCTTTCAGCAAACGGCCCAGTTTCGTCGCAGCTCACTCGTCCATCCCTTCCTGCCACTGCTCAGCTGCAAACTACTGGTTGGTTAAAGTTCTTTGAAAACTTTCTGTCTTCCAGCAAATCGTGGTCCGGTGATGCAGCCGAGCAAGATTGTGGTCACTTCGCAGCCAACTCCAGCTTTCTCGACTTCCAACGCTGCATCGGCGGCTTTGGCTTCGAAGAAGCTTATCGCCATTTCGTCGCAATTTGGAGCTCCGCCTCTTTCTCTTCCCTCGGTGGTCCCTCCTTCGTCCAATCTGGCAGCTCGTTCTTCCGTCCTTCCATCTGCCATTCCAGCTATTCAAGTCAATGGTTTGTGAAACGTTTTCTTCGAATTCTCTTATAGCAGCGAATCAGAGTCCGATGCCGCCGCCGAATGGCACAAGCCCGGCTGCGCCGCCAACTCAAGTGCCTTCTGTGCCAGTGGTCCCGAAGACTTCGTCAGATCAACGTGCTAAGCGTAAGTTCAATGTAGTTTCTGAAAAAGAGCTTTAGTGTTTTCGCGTCAATCGAAAGTTGATGAGAAAGAAATCTTCGGTGAGCACATGTAAGATCGTTTCTTCTTCTTAAGCTTTGTTTACAGTTTCAACTATGTGGAAAGCGCGCGAAGTCTTCTGGCGAGTGGAGACAAGACGCTCGCGCGTCTTGTTCTCGAGAAAGCTGGTGACATGATCTACGAGGTTCGTGGTTGTTCCTGGAGAAACTTTTCTTGTTAAAGATGATGCCCAAGAGCGAGCGTCGCGGCATCGCGATCACCCTTCTCCAGAACATCTACCTGGCCCACTACGAGTGAAGCATCTCACTTTCGTTGGTTCGTATGATGTTTTCTCATCAACGATATTCTTGCTTTTGACCGAATAAAGAGTTACTGTTGAGTTCTTTTCAAAGAAAGACAAGGTTCGCTGCATTCGCCTCGGAGGCCTCCTTGGCAGCAACAGGGATGAAGCTGGAGCTACGACTTAGTAGCTCGTCTGTTCAATCATAGGCATGGAGAAGACGTCTATGTGTGGGTCAGCAATGAGAACAGGCTGGCCGTCGGGAAGGCGCGTGGCACTGGCGAACTTCTCGAAGTAGGACGGACTCTCGCTGAAGGTCGCGTCCACGAAGTCGCTTTTGCGGCGGGTACACAGGTCTTCTGAACACGCTCGAAAGTGTTCTCGTCGACGCCGTTGAGAGTCAATCAAGAGATAATCCTCCTTCTCATTCAAGCAAGTTTGAAAAATGAAGAATATGCACCTGCTTTAGACCGACGACTTCGACTTTGCTGCTCTGACCGGTGAGGTCTCGATGCGGGCCACAACGGAGATGCATCTCCTCCGCGTCCTCCTCCCCCGGAACGCCGAGAGCGCTGATTGCCGCCTTTAGAGAGAATTTGGCGGCCATCTCTTATTGGTTACCCCCAACTGACCCACAGTCGTGTAGCCCTCGAAAGCCACGGTGCCGGAGACCATCTCGCAAATCCCACAGCCACAGCTCCATGCGTCAACGACGTAGCTGTAGGCAACCAAGAATTGAGCAAAGATTGTCGATTCTGTCAACAACCTCGAGGAGAAGCTCTGGCGGGCGGTAGTAGCGCGTCAGCATGGCATCGCGCTCTTCATCGTCGAGAGCGTTGTTTACCTCTCACAAACTCAAGAACGACAAGTTCAGAAGTTCAAGTTTACTCCAAGGCAAGATGGCGGACATGTACATGAAGCTTAACTTGACCCGAGCCTACATCTGCAGCGTCGTCCGGGCCACCGACGAGGGCCACATCTCGCCCAAGGTTCTCCCTCTCCCTCAAGAGAAGCTCTCCGGACTTCGCGGCCGTCATCCTCTACGCGACCGAGAAGGCCACCCAGGTCTGCCTCGACGCTATTCAGGTGAGTAAAAGAGAAAAGGGAGAAAGTGGACAGATCCACGGCGGCAAAGGCTACAACGACTACCCGTTGGGCCGCTTCCTGCGCGACTCCAAGGTCTACGAGACCGGCGCCGGCAACTCCGAGGTACTCCGTCTTCAACTGAGAGGAGGGCCTTCAGATTCGCCGTCTGGTCATCGGCCGCGCTCTCAACAAGGAGTACTCGCGCTGAAGAAGACCTCCAGTCCCAGGCCTCCCATTGTGATAAGAGAATTGCAACTGTTCTCTTTTCTTCTTCACCAATGCTTTGTCTTCAAGCTTTTCTTTGGAAAGAAGTGATGAAAGTTTTACAGGCTTGACATTTGTGGACCACGTCTGACCACTTCGCATTACCTTTGAATGAAGTTGTGTGCTTTCTCGTAAGCCACGTTTTGATGTCGAAGCCCTTCCCCAGCGACCACCGCCTCCACTGCGAAGCGCGCGACGTCGACGGTCTCTCAGCATCAAACAACCCGTCACCTTTCTGAACCTCCTTTCTCACAAGAAACACTTCATGTTCCGATCCGAAACTTCTTCTCGAACAAAGCACTGTTTATCATAACACGGGGCAATAGAAGACAAATGAAAACAAGCATGATGAATTTCGAAGAAGTCACAGTGTGGCGTCGAGAAGCGATAGCCCGCTCAGTCATCGGAGTCGTCCTCGTCAAGCTTCTCTTGGGCCCATTCCTCGGCCGCGGTGACGACGTCCGCCGGGACGAGCTGCAACGAGAAGTTTTACAATGGAAACAACGAAGGAACTCTTTCAAGTCTTTTTTTCTTTAGACGCAATTTCAAAAAGGTTCCAACCTGGTGCTTGCCGTTGGTCTTCGCTCCAACCCAGCCCATCTCGATGTTGATATCCTTCTCCTTGGACTCGTCTCGGATGGTCATCAGGATGCGCGCTGCCTCCTTCACCAAGTCCTGAAACACAAACTTGTAGAGCAATCCGATCGGCAAGAACTTCACTCCGGTAGAACTCTTCCACTTACATCAATGCCGAGCTCCTCCAGCTTCAGCTTCTCGATCTCGGCCTTTGCCGCTTGGCGATGCTTGCCGATCGCCCATGCTCGGTACTCGTAGTGAAGACCGGACGGCTCGATGAGGTAGAGAGAGCTGCCCTTCTGCAAGACTCGGTGATGAATTCAAACAAGAGAGCGAACCTTGGGATCCCAAGCTGAGAAGAAGACGGAAACGCCGAAAGGACGGCTGATTCCCAGAGTGAAGACGTGGACGTACTCGGCCACCTGCAGGAAAATAAGTCAATCTTTGTCTGCGAACACTTGTAGGCAACAAAAGTTTCCAATAAAGCTTAGAAACGAACCGAATCAGCGAGCTTCTTCACCGGAATCGGCTCGCGGTACTCGCGCAGGTACTTCAACGACTCGTCCACGGCGTAGTCGAGGAGGGCCCGGGAGTCCGGGTAAAGACCGGTGAAGGCCGCGCCGATGTGCCCGGCCGCATTGCCAATCTTCGGATTGGAATTCTGAAAGCAATTAGGTTTAGTTGACGTGCCTATGCACGGCGCGTCAAGTGTTTCCTGGGAATGGACATTAGATCAAACCACTTTGACCCTGTTGTCTGTAGCTTGTATGTGCGTACTACAAAATCTCTAATCGCTTTCTTTCGTTTTCTTCTAGTCAATCTTTGGATTAATCCTCAACAGTTGTGGTGTTTTACCTCTAGAAGACAACAGACACTCCCTGTCAAACGTTGGATGCCAGCTGTCTCGGCCCAAAAGCATACTTATCAAAGTTTTCGCTCAGGGATGAGGAGAAAATACCAAATCATTGGCTTCATACGTCCACTCGAAACTTCTGCTTTCCAAAGCAAGAATCAGTCTAGCTACCAGTTTTACTAATCTAGAACCTTAGAGCTATCGAATAAGCCAAGAAACAGAAGAATTCAACAAGTACTCGGGAAGAAATAAACTTTTTGAAGGTGCGACTTCCTAGCATCGCAAACTTCAATAAGCGGCCAGATTTCGACTAAATCGTCCATTGTTCGGGATGGGCTACCAGTTTCTACAAACTAGGACACCAGGGCTGTCAAATAAAGCAGAAATTAGCTTGAAAGATTGAGTCGCTGGGATGAAATAAACTTTTTGAGCGCTGGGACACCATACTCCAATGCAAAAAGCGTAATTTCTGTCCAAAAGCAACCGACATAAGCTCTCCCAGTCATTCCAACCTGTCAGTGGCACACGTAGCTTCACTATAAGTGCAAGAAATGCCTTATGCGCTACGGAAAATCCGTTGAAAACAAAGAAATTCACTCAAAAGAAAGTCTAAAGATGATACATCAAAAGCGCGCGCGCGAAATTCGCCCGATTTTCACTCGTCTCGCTTCCAGGAAACACTTTGTGGGCGCGCGACGCACCGTGTCATGGCATATCGTGAGTCCGTTTTTTGGTCATGCGTCCCCTTTCAGTCGACGAAGTGAAAGGAACGTTAAAATACGAGTTCCATGAGATTTCCGAGCTGTCGACCGTCGATCGCTACAGCGAAGGCAAGAGGATCGGTGGATTTCCATGGTTAGTCGCATCGCCAGCCGTCTTACCAAAACCCCATTCTGTCGGCACCTTTTGTCGGCAGCTCGGTCGTGACGCTTACCGTCATGTCGGGACATATTCTTGAAAATGACCTCAGCTCATGGGCACACCGCCTGTCCCGCTTCTAGGAAAGAGAATGAAATGGTAGCAATTGTTTCCTACTTCTTGTGGCGCTCTTGAAACATAGCCAAAAACTACGCAACACCTATCTGTCTCTTTCCGACTTGTTCGATGACTGTCAATGAAAAGCGCGTCAAAGAAATTTCGATAAAACCTTTTACTTTTCCAACTTTACTTCACCGCATAAGAAGAATTCGATAAAAAATTGAAATTATGCACGGTCCTTTCCTTCTAGGTTCATTATCATTTGCCTATCGAACAGCGATGACAGTCGACAGAACGACGTCGAGTGGCTGTCCGTCTATGCGCGTTGCAATCACGTCAAGTTGGCGAAATGTATTGGCAAGGCTTCGCATTTCATTCAGCGAGGCACCGAATTGGCATTGTGAGGCCGCTGTGACTTTTCGGCTGCTCACAAATAGGCGAAGCTCTGAGAACTTCCAGAAAACCGTGAGATGTACATCTGTGAACATCTGTGCTCTTATAGCTAAAGAAGATTACGTTCGATGCGCAGTCGAACTGGCACGGCTACTCGGCATTCATGGAAATGACGAAGGTGAAGGAAGGCGGATACTTGAAGAACGATCGACTCGTCATTGAGGCCGACATCGTTATCGAGAAATCAGCTGGACAACGGTTTGCTCCCGAAACTTCATAGAGGAACGCTTCTTTTTGTAGAAAACGACCACGCTATGATTTTCAAAGTGTCGACGAAACGACGTCCAGCGCTCTTCGAGTGGAAGACAAGGTCTTTCACGTTTCAAAAGAGGTCTATAACCTCCCTAAACAAGTATTTTTTTCAGCATTTGTCCCTCCATTCTCCCTTTTTTCGAACGATGTTCTTCTCGGAATTCAAGGAACGGAATCTCGAGGTTTTAAGACAATATTTATCTATTTGTTGAAAGGAAATTCCTCTGGAGAATGTCTCAGCAAAAGAATTTAAGGAACTGCTCGATGTCATCTATCCTTCGCTAAAGGAAATCACACGTACGTATGCTTCTTTTCAACAATCTTCAGTGGAAAACGTTGAATTTCTGCTCAAACTCTCTGATCGCTTCGATATTATCAGTGTGACGAGAAGATGCGAGAACTTTTTACGCGGAGACGAAGATCTATCGACTGCCAAAAAGCTGAAGCTATCTGATGAATTCCACCTTTCGAAGCTCATGGTTGGTTCAAAGAGAGCATAGGCTCCATTCTTCAGGACATTTGCCTGAAAGAAGTTACAACGCCGGAGATAATCAAGGAAATTGCCAAGAGTGACGAGTACGAGGAGCTCTCCGATAGGATCAAGGTGGCCGTGTTAGAAAAGGCGCTTGATATGCCGAGTTTTCACTCAACATAAAGAGTCTATTCTTTTGTGATGGATTGTGGTTATTGTAAATCAATACATAGATGGGGAATTATTTTCATGAATACATAGTAATTTTTGACTCCGTGGCACTACATGAAAGCTCGTTAAATTTCAATAAATCTTTCTTCTCCGATAAAACCTTTATTATTGCCGTGGGAGTTGGGCATGTTGTGGTGCTCACAATCAGACTTCCAACGTCCACCGATTGCCTATAACAGAAGAGACCTCTAAAGTGTGCCCATTGAGACGAACTTCTTCGCTCACAGGGATCCATCCACCATCAAGGGCTCGTGGACGATGCTCGGCTTTCAGTGTGACCGATAAACCTGAAGCCTCACCCACTGCGCCCCATGTTTCGTCACACTCGCGATTCAAAGACGCTTTCGTGACTTGCAGAACCACGAAGAAGAAGGATAAAAGCAATCTTGTCGGAGAGGGTTGTCTCCGCGCTCCTTCTATTTGGCCATGTTCGTCTTTCTCCTCTTTCTAACTTCCGTCGTCTTCGCACAAGGTTTAGTGAAACATTTTTCTTTTCTTGCAATTTTTGCTCTTCGCAATAAATTTGCTTGTAGACGAGGGCTGTGGACCGTCTTGTATGGAGATGCGGAACGGTCAGTCTCCTCGTGGCAGCTGCTACGTCTCAACCTCCTCTTCTGCATCGCCACAAACTCGAACGGTTAGACAGAGCCCAAAGAAGAGAAATTGTTTTTCTCAACTTCAGGCTGAATGCAATCCCGGATGGAATACTTGTGTGACAGCGGTCATCGTTCATTCTGACTATACCACGAGCTTCATCAACGAATGCGAGAGCAGCGACGACTGTGGAGCTATCGAAAGCGTTTGTTTAAGAGAATTCTTCTTCAACTTTTGTTCTTCCAGTACTACGCACGAGAAAAGGCTAATCGCAAGCATCTCAGCGTAGCGGTAAACTGTTGCAACGAACCAAATTGCAACGCTCCTGGAGCACCTCTAAAATCTGTTGGGCAATGAAGCATTGTGTTGTTCAAATAAAGCATCATTTTACTGCAATAACACTTAAGCCATGGTTGCTGGTGCTCTTTCTTTGCGAAATCGGAGCGAGAGGAAAAATTCGAATTCTTAAAACCGCTCGAATTTTCTGAAAGTCGCCTTGCACTCGTCGTCTGTAGGCTTTGACAAATGTCAACATGAGGATTGAATTAACACTCGTGTGAAGCGTCAACGGCCAAACCAAATAATTGTAGTAAACTAAAAAAGTTCGTTACAGAATATTAACTCACGTAAATTGTCCACTTGTGCAAAAACAAACGCCATTGCAATGCAACACGGCCCGACGATCGAAAACGAGAAGAAGCCGAGCTAAATAAATGCTGAGTAACATTGAAAAAATATTCATACTTGAGCGAGCACAACGAAAGTAAGCCTTCGATGCATAGAAATGGTTCTGGTACTCATAAAGGGATGCGACTCCAGTTGCAACATCCATCCCAGTCGGGCAGATACAAGTCCGAAGACGGCAACTACCACAACAGCGACTACAATCAGCGCGTATAAAGTCCATCGAATCGCGTCGCTCTCGGACATCTATTGTATAATAAGATTATTTTTGTTAAAAGTTATCCCCTTGAATACCTTCACAAGGTAAACACCGCTTCGCTCTGCGAACAAGGCCAAATGAGAGTATTTCTGCAACTATTAGCATATTAAAGCATGGTAGGTCGCTTGCCTCGTGAATGTATTCATTTTTATTTTCCAGAGGCAATACAAGGATCACGACGGCGACAGCAAAGGGAGTTCCGCTTGCATAAATCAACAGGAAGACAACTCTGAATGTAGAAGTGATCGTTGTACCATATTACTAACCGTGGCGGTACGTATTTCAAGACATTGGCTTCGAAGCTATTCGCTGGAATCAGCGCAAAAAAGCGATAGAAGAGACCGACGAGGATTGATGCAACGAAAAATTCCAGCAGCAAGCAGAAGAATACCAGACTGGCTGTATCGACAAAGTCATTTTGCGGAATAAATGAAATGAGTCCATTGCAGATGAGAATCACTTCTGGGTAAGGCGGTGTAACAAGAACTGGATGCAGCACTTGGGTAATCATTACGTCTCCCAACAAACTTGAAAGCTGACAACGAATAAATTAATTATTTTCTAAAATCAAAACCTGCACGGCGATAAGGATTCGACGATAACCCTTCGTAGAGGTTTTGACGACAATAATAAGCCAAAGAGTATACAAGTTAATTGTCGCAGAAAAGATGCCGTAAACAGTATAAAAGGAGTCGAAGAAGGACGGCCGGGCAAATGCAAGTGGGTCCTCATTCACCATCAACACTCCGGCACTGCAACCACACTTGCTGGGTACACAGTCGGAGCATTTTCTCCCACGAATGCAGCAAATCGAAATGTCTAGAGTCTCACGGTCTTGAATACTTATTCGAAAACTCATTTCACTCCGAACAACGCCAAGGCTTGGGTGCAAAGATTCCTTCGAGCAATATCTGATCCCGTGAACATAAATGAGCATAAAATTGAAGGTGTTTCAATCGCGCACGTTGGTTTCATCTTCCATTGTCGAGCCACTAGCACGAATTCCAAACCAATGCCTTTTTCTCCACCGACAGTCAATTATCCCTTTACTTCGTGGTATCATTGAATTCGAACAACGCTTGAGACGTGATTGCTTGAGTCTTTTCGACGTGAGAGTGGAACCACGATAAACCGAGTTCTCAGGACAGAGCGAAGTCTGCCGAAGTCGTCTCTCAATCTTCGTCTATAAGCATTGAGAAAGCACAGCATGACGAGGGAATTGATGTTCGTGTGAAAGATCAACGGCCAAACGAGATAATTGTAGTAAACTAGATCAAATGTTGAAATTTCAAAGCAACTTACGTAAATTTTCCACTTTCGTTATGAAAAATGCCATTCCTATGCAGCAAGGTAGAAAGAGTGATAGCAAGAAGAAACTAAGCTAAACACACTGCTTTGAAGTGGTAAAAATTTGTTTACCTGAGCAAGAACAACAAGAGTGAGGCGGCGATGCATGGCCAACGTCCTGGCACTCATCAAAGGCTGCGACTCGGGTCGTAGCATCCAAACTAGTCGGGCCGTCACAGAGCAGGAAACGATAAGAATTAGCGCGGCCGCTACAATCAACGCATAGAAAGTCCCTCGAACCGCAAGATTTCCTGAGACCTAAAGCATGTGAGCATCAGTCGCTTGTAACTTCTCAACCTTTAGCAGATATACACCACTTCGATTCACAAAAAAAGATAAGTGAGAGTAATTCTAAACCGTTAACTACAAAAAAGAGAATTTTCTCACATCTTGAAGATGCTGGTTCTTATCTTGTGGCGGCAAAGCTAGCAATACAACGGCGACCGCAAAAGGAATCCCGCTTGCGTAGACGCTAAGAAAGACTGCCCTGAAGAGAGAAAAATCGCATTAGTCATAATAATTCAAAGCGTACCTCGGCCGATAGACCTTCAATATTTTAGCTTCGATGCCATTTGCAGGTACCAAGGCAATGTAGCGGTAAATAAGACCGACAAGTATGGATGCCACGAAGAATTCCAGCAGCAACGAGAAGAAAACCAGACTAATCGTGTCAATAACATCATTATGTGGCAGAGAAGACAGGAGTCCGTTGCAAATGACAATCACTTCGCTATACGCAGGAGTAACCAGAACGGGATGCAGAACTTCGGTAATCATCATGTCACCAAGAAGACTTGAGAGCTGGAAAACAAGAGGACAAATTGCATTATTGTACCAATCCGACCTGCACTGCTACCAAAATTCTTCGATAACCTTTTGTAGACGTTTTGACGCTAACAATAATCCAAAGAGTGTAGAGATTTACCGTAGCCGAGCAAATTCCATATGATGAGTAAAAGAAATCAAAGAAGGAAGGACGGGCAAACGCGAGCGGGTCCTCGTTAAACATTCGTAGAAATGAATTCCACCTGTGGAAGGACTCGTCAGACTGAATATTTCATTGAAGAGCAGGTGAAGATGGAGTCACTTCGCCCACTCTCACCGCCTTTTCACAAAGGGGGCAGAAGTTTACGGCTGCGCTTGTCATTTCTTCAAATCTGCACCAATTTCATACATTTCAGTGAAGGGCCAAAAATTCGTTAACAGGTCTATTTGCTGCAATGCATCTATAGAGGACTTTCTCACAATACTAGGCAGGACATACAGAGACTCCATTGGAGTGAATGCCTGTTCTTCGAGGCAGCCACTGCTACCACTGCATCGACCGAGTTTGTCTAACGTATTGTAATTCGCTTGCATGGTTACGTGACGAAACCAAAACGAAGTGGGTTTATATTCAGGTTTCGAGTTTAGGGGAGAAGCGTCATAGTCCGACACAATCTAGATGTGGTACTGAAGCACAAGAACGCGTGTTTGACAACGCGTCGCAGAACGAAACAGCTGCGACTTCGGACAATTCTCTAATCGCCGGGGGAATAAAAACGACGGAAATGACTTCACCAGGCTTATTGTCTCAAACAATGGATTTATCGTTCAACGATACTCCAAAGAATAAAATCTAATGGCATTTTCCCCAGTGCAAACTACTCCGATATCCATCACATTAATTCTTTCCTTTAATTTGTTGTTATTTTCGCATCTACGCAAAATCCATTCCTTTATGCTTCATTAGCTTACTTGTATGGCACTTGAGCCCTGAATGCTGGAACCCTTTCTCAGTGAAAATGGTGCAACAATATCAACAATCAGCGAGCGAAATCTCAAGGCGGCGCGAAC
Organism: Poikilolaimus oxycercus; assembly: GCA_034700245.1. Lineage (NCBI taxonomy): Eukaryota > Metazoa > Nematoda > Chromadorea > Rhabditida > Rhabditidae > Poikilolaimus > Poikilolaimus oxycercus. The sequence continues at coordinate 20,347 of JAQIXL010000403.1, read as the reverse complement.
TCGACTAAAGTCGTTCTTCAGTCGTCGTCTATAAGCATTGAGAAAGAAGAGCATCACAAGAGAATTGATATTCGTGTGAACGATTAGTGGCCATACCAGATAATTATAGAAAACTAAAATGTCAAATTTACATTAAATTCAACTTGCATAAGTCTTCCACTTTGGCCAGATAAAACGCTACACCGATGCAACACGGCAGAAAAAGCGACAATAGGAAGAAACCGAGCTAATATTAGAGGTTTTTTTGTATCAAATTTGTTAACCTGAGCAAGAACAACCAAAGTAAGACGGCCATGCATAGCCAGTGTCCGGGCACTCATGAAAGGCTGCGATTCCGGTTTTAACATCCAACCAAGGCGGGCTGAGACGAAAAAGGAGCTGACTACCACTGCAGCGGCCAACACAAACAGAGCATACACGGTCCATCGAATTGCCTCATTTCCTGACACCTAAAACATCTGAACTTTCTTCGTCAATTATGCAATTTTTTCAGTGAAGAATAGTGAGCAAATTGTTTTTCAACTGTGTTGAAAAAAAGAAAACATTGTTCAAGAAACCAATTTACCTTCACAAGATACACTCCACTTTGATCTACGAATGAAGACAAATGGCCATAATTCTACAGATTTTCATTGCCGATTTAAAAACTAAATCTCACCTCTAGAATATATTTACTTTTCCATTCTGGCGGTGAAGCTAGCACTGCCGCTGCGGCGGCAAACGGAATTCCACTCGCATAAACGAGAAAATAGACAAAGCTAAAATACGAATTGACTTGCAACTCGGTAGTTATCTCACCCTGGCGGAATATAATGCAAAATAAAAGCTTCAAAGCTGTTCGCCGAAAGCAGCGCAATATATCGATAAACCAGTCCAGCAAGGATAGACGCAACAAAGAATTCCATAAGAAAGGCGAAAAACGCAAGATTGAGAGTGTCGACGAAATCATTTCGAGGTATTAATTTGATCAATCCATTGCAGATGACAATTACTTCCGGGTAGGGTGGAGTAGCCATAACTGGGTGGATCACTTCCGTGATTAGTAAATCGCCAAGAAGGCTCGAGAGCTGAAAAGGAAGTGTATTATAACGTCATGAAGATTCATCTAATTCACCTGCACAGCAATGAGAATTCGACGATAGCCTTTTGTGGACGTTTTCACGTTAATAATAACCCAAAGAGTGTACAAGTTAACTATAGCAGAAAAGATTCCATAAACAGTGTAGAAAGGATCGAAGAAGGAAGGACGAGCGAAAGCGAGCGGATCCGCTTTCGACATTAGCGCTAACGATGGGGGCGCAGCCAAATTTCCAAGGTGCCCGTCTGACGATTTTCCCAGGTGAAAGTGAGGCCTTGCATGTGCCTTTTCAAAAAGGCCAAAGGGATTTCTGGTTAAGCTACATTTTTCCTCCGCAGGAGAATTCCAGAGGTTCGCCATATGCTTCGCTGATGCCGCAGCAGGGACGCTACTGTTGTCCACCTGCCGGCATTGTGAGGTCAACCGGTCTCTCTTCCCAGTCTTGGATTGTCTAGGCTAGCTGTGCCAACTTTGGCTAATACCTACGTGTCAAAGGTTCTAGTAGCAAAACTCGACCGACAGAACAGACATCAAAGCCCAAGGAGTCATCTTTCGCCTAGCACAGCGGAGCCCACGCCACCAGGTGTAGTTCTGGAGGCCATCAATTCAGAGTCTTATTTGTGAAAGCAAAATTGTTCGTCATGATCTACTGTTGTTGCGACTTAAGAGTGCGAGAAATGGTTTTCTTTACTGTTATGGCCTCTTTGTGAATATTAAATGCAAGAAGCAGGTTGACTTTTCTTGAAGCCTTCAGTAACAACCAATAAAACAACTTGTAATTTGTGGGCGATGAAAGCAGCTGCACGTGTTCAGACACCTTTTTAATTTATCTGAGCAGGCGTTCATTTCATTGCAATTAAATATTCGTTTTATTCTGCAGCGAGCGTTATTGCACTTGAATCACACTCGAGCCATGATTGCTCGTGCTTTTTCGCTGTGAAGTTGGCGCCACAAGATGAAGGCGAAATTGCAAGGCCTCTCGAATTCTTTGAATGTCGTGTTTGAGTCGGCGTCTGTAGGCGTTCACGAAGCCGAGCATGACGAGAGAGTTGATATTTGTGTGAAACGTCAGCGGCCAGACCAAGTAATTGTAATAAACTAAAGCCAATTTTCAACCAGGAAATTAGACTCACGCAGATTATCGACTTGCGCTAGAAACAAGGCCATCCCGATGCAGCATGGCAGAAAAAGAGCCAACAAGAAAAACCCAAGCTAAAAATGTACATCTAAATCATAAAAACGTTGTTCATACTTGTGCCAGCACAACAAAAGTGAGGCGCCTATGCATTGCCAAAGTTCGGGCGCTCATAAAGGGCTGCGATTCGGGCTGCAACATCCAGCCCAGTCGAGCTGACACAAAACAGGAGCAAACAACGATGGCCGCCGCGACGCCAACCAAGGCATATAACGTCCAACGGATGGTAAAATTTCCCGTCACCTAAAGCATCGAGCATATATTATACCTTAACAATCTTAACAATATCTCCTTACCTTGACAAGATACACTCCACTTCTATCAGCAAACGTTGCTAAGTGTGCGTAATTCTGCAAAAACAGTTATTTTCAAGTTAAAAAAATACAATCATTTACCTCGCGGATGTAGTCGTTCTTTCTTTCGGGAGGAATGGCTATAAAGGCGCAAACAATGGCAAACGGAATTCCACTAGCATAAACCAGCACAAAAACGACTCTTAAAAAGAAGAGTCTTTTTTTTGGTTCAAACTACCCTCGGGGGATGTACTTCAAGATTTCGGCTTCAAAATTATTCGCCGGGATCAAGGCAAAGTAGCGATAGCAGAGTCCAACAAGAATTGAAGCAATGAAAAATTCGAGAAGTAGACAGAAGAAGACGAGGCTGGCTGTATCCACGAAGTCACTGTGAGGCAGCAATGAAATAAGTCCGTTGCAAATGACAATCGTCTCTGGGTAAGGAGAAGTAACAAGCACGGGATGCAACCACTCCGTGATCATCATATCTCCGAGCAAGCTTGAAAGCTGAAAATGAGTCACTTCAAGTTTAGCTAGCGTAGCTACCTGCACAGCGACCAGAATTCGTCGATAACCTTTGGTAGACGTTCGCACCTTGATAATAACCCAGAGGGTGTAAAGGTTTACTGCAGCAGCGAAAATGCCGTGAAGCGTAAAGAAAGGATCGAAGAATGTAGGTCGAGCAAAAGCAAGCGGGTCTCCGTCGGTCATTATCCGACTAGCACACGCATACGCCCACGTTCTGGTCCAAATGCGCCATGCCATTTCTTCGTGAAATAATGAAGAGAGCAGGTGAAAGGATAAGCTGGCTTCAATGAAGAAGGCAAGTCGAGAAGGAACAACACTTTTATCTCCTTGCTTATTAATTAAGAAAGATTTTCGCCATACGTGAAGATAACCGGTCGAAATACAAGCGTTTCTCCAGATTTATCGAGGATCTCTGCTAATTCGTCTTTAGACGTCTGACACGAGGCGAAATTGCAGCAGGACATTTTGAAGCACCTGAAAATTGCGTTTTCGTGCATAAGAAACGCTGTCGTTCGCTGTCAGATTGTCTCAAAAAGTAGCGAACCTACGCGTGATTTGTTCGAACAGAACCCCGTGACAAACGATCAACGAACGCTGAAAACACGCGGGGGGGGGGGGGAACAAGCCTCGTCCCCCTGCGACTCAGCCAGCGAAAGGCTGTGAACCCTGGGAATAAAATCTTCGCGAAAGGTGAACATAGAGGAACACACGCGCAGGAATTGAATGATGCAGAATCTTCAATTTATGCAACAGTGCAGTCATCAGATCATGAAACCAAACGACAGACAGGCGTCAGCCGGGTGGTTTTAGCGTGTACATTGTCGGCCGTACGGTGACGAAGCATGCGACCTTTCGAATGAATTCTTCTTACATGAACAATTTAGCGAAAACCTTTCACGGAAGGTTAGCATTTGCAATCATCGTGAGAGTGCAAAAGCTCCCTCTTTCTCTTTCGAGGATTTGACGACTGCGTCTTGCTTGTCGTTTCCACAAAGACAATTCACCAATCAGTCAACCGACAATTTTCATGTTGTAAAGTGTCATCGTGCATCGACGGCGCGTCGAGTGTTTCCTCAAAGGGTGATTAGATCTAAGTGAATTTTTCGCGCAATTCATAGCTTGTTTTTACTACAAAAATGCGGGTGCGTGCCACACTTTATGGGCGCGTGACTCGCCGTGGTATCTGATGGAAGAAGCGGCATGCTGATCGATTGTGCATCGCAGCCACCGCGCACGCAAACAACGTGTAATTCAACGTGCGAGAACGTTGTCGCTCGCTTGCCGTCTCACTTTTTGCTTCTTTAAACTAGCGTATTCATATGTTTCTCATTTATTTCTTTTCAGTCGATCTTCAGCGAAATAACGATCAACAAGAAAAAAACGGAAAACTCTTCTAAATATTTTTTCAGTAGCTAACTTGGTGCAGCGCAATGTAAGTGCTTTGAAAACAGTTTCCCATTACCAATTTATTTAGGCTTCCAGGACAAGGCTGGAGTGAAATGCCGCCCACTCTCATTGTCGATCTACTCGGTTACTTTGACGTTTGCACGATTTGTCGGCTAGAACAAGCATGCCGTTATATTCATCAAATAATTGAAGGAAACCTTGCTCGTCTTCGCAAGATCGAGTCCCGTCTTCTTTGGTTTGTCATCGCAAGAAGGCATCAGCGACATATTTGCCTGCACAACTTTTCCACTCTTCAAAATCCGAACTTCGTTTGGGAACTCAAGGACTGTTCATTTTCTTCTTCCAGAGAGCCGTCATACGAAGTGAACCTTGGAGAAATTAATTTTCGCGTTTCTTCTTTGAAGAAAGAAATCGGTCTACCAATCTGGGTTGTGGAACCGACGAAGAAGATCTCGACGCTTGAATTGACGGCAGCCCTCAGCACTGCCTTCAAGGTCTTCCTCCGGCATTTCCATCCCTCCACTCTTTTGACGAATTCTTCAACAGTTTTACTTCAAAGTCTAGCACCAAGTTTCCCAAGCTGCATCAAGGCTTTCTACTACGAAAACGATGAGCAAATAAGTGCGAAGGAGACGGATTTGCTCAAAATAGTCGGCAGCCTTCCCGCTCTGACTAAGCTTTCCGTGCAGCCTCGCTTGAGTCTTTCCCTGGAGTTTCGCACTCATCCAACAATTGCTCAGCTTCGTCGTTTCTACTGCACCGGATCCGAGGAAGGTCACTAGCACGAGGATATCTGTTCAAGAAACAAGCTATATGACATATGACAACATTATTACTCATTGAAATGTTTTAACTTTCCGGAACGACTCTTGTGACATAAATGGAAGAAATACAAGTGCTTGGCTGTGATTTTCCCGCTACAAAAAGCAACAGCGATCTGATTAGCTTTCGAAGTCGCCGAAAATCCATTCGCAGCTGACGGCGGTAGGCTCGAATAAAGATGACCATTATAAGCGAGTTCATGTTCGAATGAAAGGTTAGAGGAAGAATGGAATAATTGTATAAAACTGAAAAGATAATACGGGCAGCTGATGAAAACCTACAGAGATTATCAACACCAGTGAGTTTAAATCCCACAATAAGGGAGCAGGGCAAAAATATGACGACCATAAAAACACCAAACTGGGCCATCACCACTATGGTCAAGCGCCTATGCAAGGATAGGGTCCTCAAACTCATGGAAGGCTGCGAGCCGGGTTTTAGCATTTGTGTCAGGCGGAAGGCAACCGCTAAAGCAGCGACGATGCTAACAACGGCAGCTGCTATTACCGCTATTATTATTGATTCAAACAGAACGTTTCCCTTTGTCTGAAAAGGTTATCATTCGGCGCTACAACAACCATTGCCAAGTAAAAACCCGTTTTGTCGAGAAATTTCAGGAGACTAAAATAATTCTGCAAATCTTTAAAATGGACAAACTGTCGTTTTCCAACCTTGCGAACATATGGCAACGCTTCTTCTGGAGAGCTACTCCAAATTGTTAGGGCGATAACGTAGAAAATTCCAAGCACATATATTAATGCAAAAATGAAGCTGCAATTCAACGACAGTAACCATTTCTGAAAAGTGTACCGTTTTGGAATGTGCGTCAGAATGATCGCCTCAAAGCTGTTAGGCGAAACAAGAATTAAATATCGATACGCAACAGCAGAAATTGTTGATGCGACAAAGAGCTCCAACAAGATGAACATCGTAACAAACACCATGGTATTTAAAGTTTCGCTTTTTGGTAAAAGCGATATCACGCCGCTGCAGAAGAGTATAAATACGTGATCAGGCGGTGCCAAGAGAACGGGATGCAGAAATTCGGTGATTATCAAATCACTCAGCAAGGAAGTCACCTGCAAAAATGTTTATTGCTCCGAAATACCTCAAATACCTGTACAGCCACAAGTAACCGGCGATAGCCAGTACTCGACGTTTTTATACTCAAAATCAGCCACAAAGTGTAGAGATTGATAACTGCAGCAAAAAGTCCATGAGTGGTGTAGAAAAGATCGAAGTAAGAGGGTCGAGCAAATGCGAGCGGGTCCTCGTTGGCCATTCGACCATTTTGTCTCGTCATTCGTCGTTGGCAACGTAACGGCAGCTATGTACCTTTTCGTGATGAAGAAACAGGTGAAAGAGAATGCGAATTTACTGGCGCACGTATCCAGTCAGCAACGCATCAAATCAAGAGATGAAACAACAAACGCGTCTCTTGGTCTCCAATAATCTTCCGTCGTTGACATTCGACGGGAGGATTTTTCTAATGCGCAACATGATAATCCGAAGTACTGTACCAATAAGCATTTTATTTCACGTTTCCGGAACAATTCTTGTAGAATAAATTGACGAAGAGCAAGTCTTCGGCTGTGTTTTTCCAGTGACAAATTGCACGAAAGAGCAGAGAATTTTCCAAATTCGCAGCAAGTCGAATGCCAGCCGGTGTCTGTATGCTTTTACGAAGAGCGCCATGATGACAGAATTGATATTAGAGTGAAACGTCAGTGGAAGAACCGCATAATTGTACAAGACTGAAAAGATTCGAAGCTTAATCACAAAACTCACAGACATTTCCAACTCCAAAAGTTTTCAATCCGAAAACGAAAGCGCACGGCAAGAATATGACCGCAAGAAAACAGAAGAGTTGAGCCAGAACGACGACTGACAAGCGTTTGTGCAGCACGAGAGTCTTAGAGCTCGGAGCGCCATCGTTAAGGAAACGATAATCATAAAAACTACGCCAGCAATAAGTGCTATCATACACCATTGGAAAAGACGATTTCCCTTTGTCTAAAAAGACTCGCTATTCAAGTAAAATCTTTCACTGACCGTTGCTAAGTATACACCACTTCTATTCATAAATTTCAGTAAAGTAGGATAATTCTAGAAATAAAGACAATTATAGGAGCAAAAACGCTTTCTGATCACATGAACGAAAGGCATTGCATCTTCTGGAAACCGTATCCACGTCGTAATTGCAATGACGTATGAAAAGCCGACCGCATATATTGAAGCAAAAATGGCCCTTAAAGATGCGTAAGCAAACTTCAAAATCACACTTTTTTGGAATGTGTGCTAGAAGGATTGCTTCCAAGCTTTGCGGTAAAACGAGTGCGAAATATCGATAAGTGATAGCCGACAACGTCGACGCAACAAACACCACGAGTAGCGTTAAGATCGACACGAATGCGATGGCATTCAGAGTTTCACTCTTTGGCAAAAGCGAAATCACTCCGCTACAGAAAAGTATTACGACATCGTCAGCGGGCGCCAACAAGACCGGATGCAGCACTTCGGTAATGAACAGATCACTGAGCAGCGATGTCACCTGCAGTAATTGGTTTTTTTTTTAAATTAATACGTTCACCTGAACAATAACGAGAAGTCGCCGATAGCCGCCACTTGTCGTCTTCACGCTTATGATCAACCAGAGAGTGTAGAGATTTATCACTGCCGCAAAAAGGCCATGAACTGTATAAAAGAGATTAAAAAATGAAGGCCGGGCAAATGCGAGAGGGTCTTCCGTATCGGACATTGTTTCGTCAAGTATCGTTTGGCTTGGATTGTAACCTTGTGACGCAGGTTTTCACCTGTCTTGACTTCCTGCGCAAAACTGAATTATACATCTGTCAGCTCTATAGCTCCGTAGCCATTTGAACGAGTATTACTTTTCTGTTAGCAAAAAGCTCTCCTTATGAGCGTTGGCGATTTTAATCGCCAAAATCCATGAAATTTTGAAAAAAAAAAGAATGCGCTGTGAAGAGCTTGCAAGATGTCTGGAGGCGATACGAGACATGCATTAGACAGGAAGAAGACAGACCTGCTACATCGATTCCCACAGAGAAACGAACTACATCGCACTTCTTTGGCATTCAAGTTCCGCGAATTGTGCGCTCAAATATGAAATCGCGTGAAATTGTCTGTGATGTTCGAATGGCTTCAATTGTACTGATGAACGTGTTTCGTATAGTGCTGCAATGCCCAAGGTCACAAAGAAAAAGTTGACGAAGAAGCGGGATTTTGTTCGCCCTCTTTCATCAAGTTCTCTTGGAGCTGTTCAAACGTGTGAGTTTTGATGAACAAATGCCACAGCACCTGGAGAAATCCCCTGATAGGGACGATTTTCGCAGTCCGCACCTTCCAACCAACAAATATAAGTTTCCCGCCAAAGCATGACTTGGCTCCGACGTTCAGAGTTATTGCCGATGTTATTGCCGTAAAAGCTTTCCCGGTCTCTTCATACTTTGTTCCAATGATTGACTTAATTATCACACTCGCACTGCAGGTTTTCCATCACGATGACGTCCCGTCAGCGAAGTGCTTCCGCCGATGGACGCATCACGTAAGTTGCCTGCGCCACCACTGAATAATTCCCGTATTTCCAGGTCGGCTGAAAAGGGACTCGCCGACCTCCCACAGAAAATTGTGGCCGATCTTCTAGCTTACGTCGACGTTCGGAGTCTCTTTCGCTTGGAGCAAACTTGTCGGGGAATCAATGAGATAATCACGGAGAATGCGGATCGACTCCGCAAGGCGAAGAACTATCTCTTTTGGTTTATTATTTCTCAACGAGAACGGCGATATCTCTGCGTTCACGGACTTGACGGGACGGACATGATGACCGAGCTGGACGGCGTTTGGACGAACAAGAATCATCCACTCCAGTTTCTGGTCCCGAAACACGAAGTTACATTCGATGGAGTTCCTTTTCTTGTCTCTTACTACGAAGTGGCATACAGCAAGCCGATCTACGTCGTTGAGCCTCTCAAGAACGTTCCTAAAGAGACCTTGATGAAGGCGTATCACACGGTCTTCCAAGTCTTCTTCCGACATTTCTCTCCATTTCACCTGACGACCAATATTTCTACTTCAGTTCTCAAAAGCCTGCTGAATTGTCTTCCAAAGAGCATCGACGCCATATTCTACGATCATGATGCTGTAGCAACAGCAACGGAGACCGAACTGCTGGAAATCCTCGAGGACTTCCCAAAGCTAGATGATTTTGGACTACAGCCGAGCTTCCGTCTAACGCTCAACTTCTACGCTCATCCAGTGATTCTCAACTTGGAACGTTTTCGCTACACGGGCCCAACTGATGGAATGACTTACGCGGAGTCCATAGATGCGATGAGAGCTTTCAAGCATGGCCACAAATATGTTCCTCCCAAAGAACGAAGAAACTTCGACGATGACGCCCTCGTCGCTGTGAAGTGGCAGCGAGGCGAGGTGCATTTCGCTCATGTCACCTCTGATGGCATTCGTCGTCTTCTGCTCGACTGGCTAGCCAACAATCGTGACCTCGAGGACTTCAACCTCTATATTCAAGGCGACAACGTCAGCATCGGCGAGTGTCTCGAGGGAATTCAAGTTGAGTCAAAGAACCAAAACGGCCGCGTCTTCCTTCGTCGTGCCAACGGTGAACGTCTTCGTGTTCATTTTGTCAGTGCAATCAGTCACAGTCCCATTGCCGCCCTTTTCGCTAATATGATGGACCACGTTTTCGTGCAGGAGATCCACTTCCGGCGCTATTGATGCTTCTCTGTTTGCTCATTCGATATTACGTGCCTTCCTTGCCAGATTTTCTTCCTTCCCAAAACTCTCCTCTATGTGCAAACTAACCCGTGATCTTCGTAGCATAATCTTTCTTGATAAATATTTACAAATCCAAACGAGAGAAATGCAGCAAATGCCTCATCTTCCAGCGCACCTCACAACAGCCTCCTCGCCGGGGCACAATGGTCGAGAGAGGAGAGGACGGCGAGGGGCGCGTGAAGGCGTAATTGATTTGGCGCTCGCACGTGAGCGCCCCGCGGCCCGCCGCACCTCTTGGTGTCAAATGCTCAGCTGCGGCCTCGAGGCAGCCCCAACGCCGATATTTTCTCAGACCCGCCACCGTTCATCATTATTTCACTTCTTATCAACATTTGTTGGCGAAACTTCTCTCGCGGTTTTCGGTCTGACGCGCATTGCGAAATGCTCTTGACGCGGAGCGGCCACCGCGCGACTCGTCATTCCGCTGACGTCATAACCCTCGGGGCGTTTCCAGTTGTTTTATTTTTAGGTCCGCATTCTCCCCAGTGCGGCTCTCTTGAAGGAATGCCGAAGCCGACCCTCTTCGCCCCACTTCGAACGCCTTGCCCGACCACATCCAGCAAGTATGTTTACCCTTTTACTCTTCATTTATTTGCATTTCTTCTTATAGGTCACGAAAGCACAAGGGGCTACTGGATCTGACGGACAATTTGCTAGTCAAGATCCTCGCTCTTCTCGACGTCAAGTCCGTGTTGAGGATTCAAAGAACGAATAAGCGCTTCAATCGACTGATAACCACAAATGCGAGCAAGCTGCGAACAATCAAGGAAGTCGTCCTCTGGTTCGTCATTTCAGCCACGGAGAAGCGTTACTTGGCCTTTGATGGCTTCGAAGATGAACTCCTGCCCGAGTCAGAAGAAATCTGGGCGATGAAAGGCCAAGACTCTCATCCTTTCTACCCACAACACCTGGTCACGTTCCTCGACGTCCCCTTCGTTATTTACGACTACCGTGACTTCTTCGGTCGACCGGTCTTCGTTGCCGAACCCTTTAACGTCAACGTCACAGAGTATCAACTGATCGATGCCTTGAAGAAGGCGCTGGAAGTTCTTCTTCGACATATCCGCCCCTTCCACATCTCAACGGATAGTCCAACCTGGATGCTCAACGACTTGGTCTCTAACTTCCCGAAGTGCATCACGAGTGTCCTCTACGATCACAATGTCACAACAAATTGGCGCGAGTACGAACTCCTTCAGTTCCTCGAACGACTTCCCCTTCTCACCGACTTTACGGCCGCCGCGAGATTACGTCTTTCCTTCGATTTCTATCAACACGCGATCATTCAAGATCTCGAAGGCTTTAAATATGACGGACCCGTGGTGCCAGAGGCTGAGAACTGGAGAGCCGAGGAGTATTTGAGAGATGCAAGGAAGGAGATGGTCAATGACGAGGTCTTAGGAGCCGTGAAGTGGAGACGAGGCTGGATTCGTGAGGCGAATGTCACTTCTGCCGGAATCAACGGCTTCATCCATGACTGGATCGAGCACAAGAGGGAAGTGGACAGCTTCACCATTCTTCCCAAGAAGGGCAACTCTATAAATATCGAAGATGCCTTGGAAGACCTCAATGTGATGAGGACGGGAGAAGATCGATTCGTGGCTCAACGTGACAAAGACCAAAACCAACTGGAGATCACCTTCGTCTGCCCCCATTTGGTTAGTGTTCCAAAGGGTCGGGACTTTGAATTGAGAAATGCCCCTCCCGAGGCGATTTACTTTCGTCGACGCAAATTCGGTGATGATGTTGCAGACTTTTATCGTGGTGAATTATCCGAGAAATAAGGGTGCCCCCATTTCCGCTGTGACAAGAGCATTTCTTCAGAACTTCCTTTCCCTAGCGCATATCGCATAATCCAGAATGCTGAGCTGATGTAACAATATCGATGATGGTACTTATTTTTGTGAGAAAATAAAATGATCTCATGACTTTGTGGATGGTTTACAACAGTAAAAAGGTGGAAAGATGGGCTCATTGGGATCATTCGAGCAGACTAGAAAACTAGCTGCTGTCTGAGGGGCGAGTACGTCTCGGCAGATAAAGCTCTTCCTGCAGACGCTCGCCCTGACTGTGAACAACTTGGCAAGGACATTTCTCTGAGTGTCAACAACAGAAGAATGGTTCTGTCGAGAAAGAAGCGAGTAATACCCCTAATCGGGACATTCCGGGGCGTCGTAAATCCATTCAAAAGGCGCCTCGAAAGTGATGTTGCGGCCGTTTTCGTTCCCTATTTTCCCTCTAGAACGTCATGAGGATTCTCTTAACTCTGCTATTCGCAAGTATTGGCACCTGTATTGTTGTAGACAACCCGTCTGGCTTCACACTTCAATTTCTTCAAGCTGTCTGTTCAATTCTTAGACCTAGAAAGAGATTGAATAGGTTTGGCGACATGGCGACCGAGCCCCGACGACAACTTACCCGTCAGACCCCATCAACGAGTCATGGTGGCCGCAAGGTTTCGGACAACTAACAGCTGTTCGTTCGCCTTCCTTTTCAACAAAAGAGCAAATTTCAGCTGGGAATGCAACAACACGTTCTTCTTGGTCAACTCGTCAGTGAACAATACATCAAGACTAACTTTCTGCAGAATCGTTACGATTCCAAAGAGGCTACTATTCCTTGCCTAAATGACCGACAATATTCAGATCTATGTTCGTAGCACCGATGTGAATAGAACAATTACGAGTGCCGTTTCCAATCTCATCGGCATGTATCAGTAAGTGAAATAAAACCACTGAAATCTTCTCAGAAATCAAACGAACCAGAAAGGGATTGACTATCCACCAGCCCCCAACGGCTTGGGTCTGCCCGTTTTTTGGCAAGACAGCTTCATTCCCATTGCTGTTCACACTATCGATGATGACACCGACCACGTGGGTCTTCTCAAGGTCTTCATCAACTCTTTAGGTTGGTAATCCCGATGCCATCTGTCCTCGGCTCAATCAACTTCAAGACTTGGTTCTGCAGACACCCGAAGTTGTCAGTTTTTCATCAACGAAGCAGGCATTGCGCTCTTTGAACAATTGGACATTCACAGGTCCAAGATCTGCTGAACATCTTGAGAAGCGCCACCGGATATTCGACCATTAAGGTCGAAGATCTCTGGCTCTACTACGACCTCTTTCTTATTGAAGTCAGTCCTATCTTGAGTAAAACGTGGTTTTAGGGCATTTATTTCCCGGACAAGGTACCCGACTGGCACGCCAAATGGGCTGCTTTGAACGGAACTCTTATCAATAACTACCTTGAAGATTGTCAAAACGGAATGAGTAAGAGAAAACAATTTGATCGAAAGTTAGCAGACGTGAAACCCTACCAAGGCATTGACTTCTCCGTTGAAATACCGAAGATCCGTGGCGGCTCGCTCTTCCGTCTCTTCAACGAGCGAATGCAGCACAAACTAACTTGCATTGCCAATCCGGCCGACAAGAGTTGTGGATGGCTGAACAAGCTAAAATACTTCATCCTCTCGGCGGTATGGCCCAATCCACAGGGATTTTTTGTAGCATGATACAACTGTCGACGCATACCTTACGGCACTTGGAGCAAAAGCTGCGGTAACTTTGTAATGTCATTCGACAAGCTCTGCAGGTCGTCCCAAACTCGTATCCTATGTACACAGCGGCGGTCTTCACTGAGCTGTGGCAGAACACGACAAATCCGGCGGACGTTCGTTTCAGAGTGAGCCACATCGAGGAATCCCGTATCTCATCAACATTTAGTTGCTCTTCCATGACTTTCAAGATGTCACACTCCGCCCGATAACCAAATACGTCACTGGCTGCAGCGCTGATCTTTGCCCGCTGAGCGTCTACCAGGGTCTCGCAGCTAAATTCGACCCGGGAGACATCGATGTCGTGAGTTTTGACTTTGTGAACTAAAACCGCGTTGAAGTTGTGTAACACATTGCTGAATCAAACTAGCCAAACAGGCTCGACAACAACTGCAACTGGCTCTACTACTACAGGGTCTAGCTCCTTTCAATACGTCATGGGTAAGTAGCCTGCTTGAGGGAGATTACTTCTTTTCAGTCTTTGCTATCGCCTTCTTCTCTCATCTCATCAAGCACTGAACTCACATTTGCTTTAGAATTCTAGATTTAATTTGTTGAGTTGATACTTTCATGCGGAATACATATTTGTGCGAAATAAAACGATCTCAAGAATTAGTCATCGATTCCAGCCATAAAGGCTTTCGTAGAGGACGAAATCGTGACGTGGTCGTGATTTATTGTCTTACGAAGTAACGAAATAACAATGGGGCTTCGCGCTCACTGGGTTCATCCAAGCCTAGTTGAAGACTAGTTCTCTTCGTTTTGAGTACGACGCGCCTGATAAAGGCCTTCCCTCAAACGATCGCGTTGACTACGAAGAGCTTGGCAAGGACATTGCTCTTTTTGTCGACAGCAGAAGAAGCATTCTACCGCGAAAGGAATAAACGAATGGACATTCCAGGCGCTCGTAAAGCTACTCAAAAGGCAACGTAGAGCTGATGCTTCGGTCTTCTGCCCCTGTTTGTTCCACGAACTGGCATGAGAACTCTCTTGGCGCTAATTTTGGCTAGCATTACCACAGCTATTGTTGTTGACAACCCGCCCGGCTTCACTCTTCAGTTCCTCCAAGCCGTTTGTTCAATCTTAATTTGGGAATGAGTGGCAGGTCTGGCGACACGGCGACCGAGCCCCGACAACGACTTACCCATCAGACCCAATCAACGAGTCATGGTGGCCACAGGGTTTCGGACAACTAACAGCCGTGCGTTTCTTTTTCAGCTGCTTCAAGCAGACGATTTCAGTTAGGCATGCAGCAGCACGTCCTCCTAGGCCAGCTTGTTAGTGAACAGTACATCAAACCAGGATTTCTACAGAATCGATACGACTCCAAAGAGGTTTCCATTTACTACACAACAACAGATGTGTGTTCAGATTTACGTCCGTAGCACAGATGTGAACAGAACAATCACGAGTGCCGTTTCCAATCTCATCGGCATGTACCAGTAAGCGTCTTGAAATGAGAAGGCTCTAGAAATCACACGAACAAAGTGGGTGAGGACTATCCGCCAGCATCAAACGGCCTTGGACTGCCGGTTTTCTGGCAAGGCAACTTTATTCCCGTTGCCGTACACACCGTTGACGACGACACAGACCACGTCTGTGCCCACTGTTTCTTGATTTATTGTTCAGGTCGGCAACCCGGATGCTATCTGTACTCGTCTCACCCTACTTCAGAACCTAGTCTTTCAAACTCCCGAATTAGCTAATTTCACACAGAGCCAGCCAGTAGGTTCTTAAGAAGACAGTACCACTCTTATAGGTACAAGATCTCTTGACCGTCTTACGAAATGCCACGGGCAATCCGAGCATTCAAGTCTATGATCTCTGGATGTATTACGATCTCTTCCTCATTGAAGTCGGCTTGCTTTCTGCTTGGAATGAAATTGCTTCAGGGAATTTACTATCCCAACAACACCCCAGCCTGGCATCAGCAGTGGGCGGCGTTGAACGGGACCTTGCTCAACAATTATCTCGAGGACTGTCTGAACGGAATGAGTGGGTCTACATGACTTGACCGGGAATGTTTATCAGATCTGCAACCCTACGACGGCATCGATTTCTCTATCGAAATTCCGAAGATCCGCGCCGGTCCCCTCTTCCGTCTCTTCAACGAGCGAATGCAACACAAGCTCACTTGCATTGCCAATCCATCCGATACAAATTGCCGCTGGTTGAACAACTTGAAGTATTTCATTCTCTCAGCTGTAAGGTTTTTTCCTTTTAAAAGGTCTTCAGCACGACACGACGGTGGATGCCTATCTCACTGCTCTAGGCGTCAAAGCAGCAGTGAGTCTTTCTTTGTTAGCGTTGAAAGTTCAGGTTGTGCCTAACACCTTTCCCATGTACACGGCGGCGGTCTTCACGGAGCTTTGGCAGAACTCTTCTAATACTTCGGACGCTTATTTCAGAGTAAAGACTATTTGAGTTATCTCAAGCTTCAGTTGCTTTTCCACGACTTCCAAAACATCACCCTGCGTCCGATCACCCAGTATGTCAACGGCTGCAGCAGCGATCTCTGTCCGCTGAGCGTCTATCAAGCGCTTGCAGCTAAATTCGATCCTGGCTACATCGAATCGGTTAGTTTCAAGCCAACTTCTGAACTGTGCAGTTGTGTTATACTCCCCTGAACCTTCTTACAACAAGCAGCCCGACGCCGTCCACGTCCTCAACTCCCAGCACAAGCACGACGACTCAAACTTCGACCGTCACCACGTTGTGCCCTCCAGTCCCAACGTCTACAGCTGCGGGTTCGAGTCCAACAGTCCCCACCTCGACAACAACTGGCCAACCTGCCTCAAGTCCAACTGTTCCCTCTTCGGTTGCAGCTGTTTCAAGTCCGGCGAGCCAAACTGGCTCCTCAACAACCGTCACCGGCCCGACAACAACAGGCTCTGGCACCCTTCAGATCGCATTGAGTAAGTCCACATGAAAGAGGAATTTGTACTTGCTTCAGCCCTCGTTACTGCCGTCTTCTTTCATCTCATCAAGCACTGAACTCATCTTATTGCTTTAGCGAAGGATTACGCTTCTATGATAGGCATAAACGTTTTTGAAGCTGTAAAGGCATTATGAGTCTTGACATCAAAGGCATTCAGAAGACTACGGTACCGTAAGACCGGACGTTACGAATATTGCGCGCTCCCTTTCAATGACGATACAGCTTAGCCGTGCGGCTCTAGTCGGTTGGACTCATGACATCTCACAGGTGTGCTCTGGGAGTAAAGTTGCTAGGTTAAGAATTGATGATTGTCAGCCATTCATATGGTCGACGTGACTAAGGACGTGAAACTTGATTCTCTAGTGCTCATAAATTTAATTGTAAAAATGCAATCGATCATTTGCTCTCTCTGAATAAGTCCCCAAAGTCATCAAAAAGAGCGAACCTTGATGTTGTTGCAAAGCTAGACGACTAGTAGTCATCTCACAAGGGAAGGACACTTATCGAATCTGGAGTTAGAAGCTGAAACTTTGCCCAAAAATAGAGTTTTTTACGCTGAATCCGATGGTACCTTTCGTTTTTGCGGAATGGCCTTGGGTCGTGGGTTACGGTAATTTTGAAAATTGGATTTTTTGGGCAAAGTTTCAGCTTCTAACTCCAGATTCGATAAGTGTCCTTCCCTTGTCAGCAAAGTCGCTTAGTAATCCTAAATTGTAATGTCAATCAAGCAGAGATGGCCACAAGGCATTCATCTCCGCCGCCGACGAGGCGGCGACGACATGTCTGCGATGATCGTCATCCGTGGGTAGAGATTAGATATCGTTCGTTGACGCTTCTCCATATGGAAAACTACGGTAACTCATCGTTACGTCAATCCCACTTGGTTTTGTATCGGGGTTGAGATCGAGCTGTTTTTTAATCCTTGAAGCGGATTACTTTTCCAATAAAACACGTGCGACATGCGGTACGGGTGTTATTTCGAAATGCGGAAAGGCGAAAGTTCCACTAAGTTCGTGCGTCGACGCAAACTTCCTTGCGCATTGATCCGCGTAAATGACGATCTCGAACTAAATTTCACGGCCTTAGCACGCATTCGGCTTGGCATATTTTCGACTGCGCGTCGACGTCTTCATAAGAGCACCGCGTCTATTGAAAAGCATTCATCTCGGTTAAGTCGCTCGCGCACGTCGAGTTGATATAAAAACTCGTCAGCTGGGCAACGAAGACGAGTTATCCTCGGGTTTTCTACAAAACTCTCGAAGTTGGTCCATGTTATTGTTGTCAGAGAAAACAGAACTTGTGGCCATTGGTGAAACCATGTGCTTTCCATAGACTGGAGTTCCGTACTCTCCCAGTTTGTAGTGTGGAAATGATCGACTGCGTGTGAACCGTGTTGTTTTGAAGCAAAACTCTCCTGAATCAGCGAGTACCGGACGTGTCCATTACAGGATGCTGGAAGACGAGCGAACCGAGTTCATCGCCATTCACTCATGGGCCGACCTCGTCTCTGTGCTCATTCACGTTGTGACGAATGTGGCGGCCATCTTCTTCAACTGTCTCCTCATCGTCTTGATTCTCTTCAAAACTCCGAAGAGTCTTCGAGTGTACTCCATCTTGATGCTCAACTCGGCCTTCACGGATTTGACTGCTTGTTCAACTGCCTTGCTTGTCATGCAGCGGTAGGTGTTCATACTGTTGGACAACTTCCTAGAATGATTCCCTCTGGACCGTCACTCATCTATATTTCGCATGGCCCTTGCGGTTGGGTCAGTCCTCACACTTGTTACGTTACTTACTGCGTCATGCTTCACGCCTACGATCATTCGCTTTATTCGCAGCCACTGTGCTTTGGGTAAGTTTTCGCATCAAATCTCACCGCCGCCGATTACTTTAGCTACCGCTACTGGGTTCTCGTCCGCAAGGCCCCTAAAGCAATCACAGTTGTCTTGCTTCTGCTCCTCATCTACAGTTTCTCTTTCGTTTTCTTGGTTTGTTTGCCAGACCGGCAATGAGTCAGTGGATTTTGAGATAATCTATCTGAGCGCGGAGAGCGACTCGGCGACGATGCGTCAGCTTCTGCACAAGAAGCATCCGGACTACGACTTACGGTATTCACATAGAGGCCAAATATTCTCTCTTTCAGTGGATGCACCATTACTGGCAACGCGGATAACTTCTCATTTGCAACTTTGTATTCGATTTTATGTGAGACATTACCTTGGATCCCCGCCTACGCGCTCATTTTCTACTTTCGTCGCAAGGTTCGCAAGTTTCCCCTAGTGAAGCCTTGAGGATCCTTGTAGGTGTACACGGCTCTGCGTGAGAATGAGCGCTGCCTGAGTGAGTCAACTCGCGACACCCACAAACAGCTTGTCCATGTTCGAGAACTTTCACTGCTTTGAACAAAAATCCTTTCAGATTCTCACAATTCAGTCTATTCTCCCGGCATTTTTCGCCATAGCCATTATTGACTACGCCATTCTCCAGTTCGACATTTATCAATCACATGTCCTTGAGGAACTCATCTTTCAATTCATGGGTAGGCAACTCTTTCAACGAAGGGGAGGGAACTTTCAGGAATTACACCGCTGCTATGGCCACTTGTCACTATGTGGTATTTTGCCCCGTATCGTCGAGCCCTCGGCCATTGGTGGAGAATAATCAAACGCTGTGGAATGTCCAACAGCGTTGACCCGAATTGGACTTCGAGCACTGACTATCGTTCCACTCATCAATACACTTCACAGAATCAAACTTCAAGTGAGCTTATGTGATGGTCTGGTTGATAGTTTCATTCACGCTTGAATAAAAACTTCTTCTCTGACAAAGAAGTGTTTTAAGCGAGGCTGTGGAAAATTTCGAAAAGAGCACGAGGCAACATTTAGTGTTGCAGCTGGCACAGCTATTTGCTTGTTTGGATCTTCGGCCACGCAATTCTATAACAACTGACCCCACCCCCCCCCCCCCGCTTTAGCGCCAAGGAGCTGCTGCTTGACTCATAGCGAAGGCGGAAATCACTTGGTGTTGTAATGTTGCGAAAGCAGAGCAGCCTTCGCCGAAAACTTTCGTTATTTTCCCTCGGCACTAACGAATTTCGATGGAGACGAGTGGTTGCCTTGGGTCGCCTCCTCTGAAGCGACGGCGACTTAACATTCGTTCTCCCTAAGGGTCAAAGTACCATTCCACTGAAATCCAAAACTTTTCCTGCGCTTCCGGAGTTTGGTACCATTCTGTAGCATTTCGGACGCTGATCAAAACGCGCCATAACACGCCCCGAAAGGTTGAGTGGACGGCGAGAAAACTTAAAAAGTAGGTTTTTCGACCAAAATTTTAAGGTCGATTTGGGCTTATGAGAAATTTTCTCTAGCTTTTAGTGAATCACTCTGGATTTGGCATTCACATAACCAGAATTTCATGGAGAATCTTTTGGCATCATTAGAATTTCGATTTTCGGCCGAAAGTGGACACGAAAAGTCGATTCTACGATTCTTCCGCCCTCAAAAAACGCAACTTTTGGCCCTTTAGGTAGTCAAATGGGAACTCCCAGACGGTTTTATTGGCTTATTTTGTAGCCCTTTGAATTCTGCACAAGACGTAGTACTTCCCATTTGCCAAAGTGGATGAAAATGACGTTAATTTTAGGCCTCCAGTTTGAGCTAGAGTAAAGTTGTCGTTTGCAAAGGTCAAGAACAGACTGATTTGTTGCTGAAACTCAGCT
>JAQIXL010000402.1:0-33172 GCA_034700245.1 Poikilolaimus oxycercus | reverse complement strand
CGTGGCTACTTTCTCAGTTGTCCAAGTTGACACTATCCCGCGTCTTAGTCGGGTCAAATTCTTCAAGCTCTCAACTACTTCAAAATATTGCCCGAGTTTCACATTACATTCATTAGCTTCCAAGTGCTCCTAGTTGCAAAATACAGTGAGCTAACTAAGAGGAAAGCCTTTGCAGAAATTTTTACGTACAGTTCAAGAGAACTCTCATCATTCTGAACAAGGCAACTTTTAAAAAACTAGTGATTGAACATCGACGCTTGGGCTGAACAGTTAAAATTCACTGTTGCGTTGCGGATGGCAACAAAATCGAACTCGACGTGAATCAGAACTTCTATTTCCCAGTTCGGCGCCTTTTATCTTTGACCGTGAAGATTTAGCGATTCTAGGAGAATCCCTGAAATGCACAAAAAAACTCGCTCACCCGTCGATTGTTGCGAGTTGCACTTGCAAGCTGCTGCAAGCAAGCCGAATTCGTAAATGCGCATCCGCATTTTTCTGACTCTCATAAACAGCCCGAGGGGAGAGACTCGTCTTCGAGTCACTGATCCATAAAAGCCCGCGTAGAGACGAAGAGTTGTAAACCCGAGCGGCGAACCTTATCGGAGAGGGTCTAGGAGGGACCCGAGCACGCTTTCTAGGTAGTGGCGCGTGGCTTGATGAGCCTCCTCGAATTATGTTGTGGGTTTGAGATTGTTGTTGTCGTGAACTTTGAGCCAAATATTTAGAGACTTTCTCTCTATCTGCTACCAACTCTGCTGTTTTAAAACCTCTCATATCCAAACTAAAAATGCAAAACCTTTTTAGCGCGATGTGAACTGGTCAGCGGTGAAGGAAATGAGTCGTAGTTATCTAAACCTAGTGAAACAGAGATCTCTGTCCAGTCATAGACTTTTTTCTTCGACCCTCTTCGCTGTCGTTGTGATGGCGGGAAAGCGGTCTTTTCCCCATCGCGCCATGAAACTGATACCATCAACCCGTGTTTGAATGTCGAAACACAATGCTCTTACACATTTCCTTTTTCTTTTTCGCATCTTCAGTTTGGCTGCTTCCACAGAGGCATTGAAGCTCACAGTGATATACTTGTTTCGTGCTGTTTCTCTCTCTTTTTGAAAGTTTGACAGCATTTTAGACTCACAATCAGTACAGCAACATTTTTGATTTCATCCGCTTCTCTTGCGTGCTGCTTTGAGCGCCCCCCCCCCCCCCGAATTCTTTCACTACCTTGAAGCCTGCGTGGTTTGAAAGACTCTCTCCCCTATCAACAACACCCCTTCTCACCTTCTTCGCGCCTCTTTTCTTCTTCTTTCGTGTTGCCCTTGAAAAAGCGCGCGCGCCACAGGCTGACGACTTGTCGGGCTGTCGGCCTTGAAGTCTTCGTTCCTTCTCTTTGTGCCGCCAGTGACCATCTTCTTCCCCTTCTCCTCCATCCTTCTTGTCATCCATACTTCTTCGTCCTTCTCTTGTTCCTCCTTCTCCTATCACTTCTCCCAAGTCCTAATCCTTCGAGAAAATACTCCCTTCAAGTGTGCAAAGACTCTCTGCAACGTCATGGCCGAAACGCGCATCGAACACCTAAAAGCGCGCGCCGAAAAAAAGGCGCGCGCGCTCGAATCTGCCCGTTCAAGGGGTACCCCCTCATCGCTCCACTCTCCCTTCCCTTTGCGAGGCCCCCTTCGAGGTTGGGTTCTTCAACCTATTTGCGCTCTTGCAAAATAACCCACCTCCTCGGTCCCTTCTCATGTTCACCTCACCAACTACATTTTGTCCAAAACGCCTACATAACTCTGTTAGTCTTCAGTTAGTCACCCGGATGTTCCCGCCTTCCTGACGCAACTGGCGCCAGTTGCTTAGTTCGCCGTGCGGAAAGACGTTCAGGTTCAACCTGAGCAAGAGAAGAGATTACAGGGGTGTCGGCCAAGTTTTCTCGAGAGGCCAGCCGGTCGCCTCCTCTCGGCCAGGCTGCTGACTCAACAGATTAGTTGGGGGTAGAGGGCAGCAGCGGTCGACCCCGGCCAGCCTCCTCTTCTGCTGCCACCACCAGCCACCCTCCCCTTCTCCAATTTTTCTTCCTCAGCTCTGTTCACAGAATTTTGCAGCGGTCGTCGCGCGCAGATGTCTTCGAAGTGGTGGGGCCCGACTCGCACTCGGAGTTCACATAAAAAGCAGTCTCTTAGAGGGGATTTGACCAAGTGAACCGACGCCCTCTTGCACTAAGGACTTTAGGAGTCTTATCAAGGCGTGGTGCGAGGCGCGTTCGAGCACGTTCGAAAAAGTGGAGTGGAGGGTTTTTGGTGGGAAATTCCTTGCGATCATTTTGATCCTCATAGTTGTGAGAGAACACGATGTTAGTCTTGTTTCCTCTTTGAAACATTTCCATGAACCAAGCTAAGTTGGAAACTTGACCATTTGTAGAAGTTTCCAAATTCGCTATGGAGACAAATCTGTTTCTACAAACGCGCATCTTGTTTCGTTTGAGAAAGATTCAATTGCCACTTGTTTTTGTCTTTCCATTTTAGTTGAAAAGCGGCATGTTTCAAAGTAAAGTCAACTTTGCGATTGGATGATCTCAAGAGTGCGTGTTCGACAATATGCTATTAGCGACAAGTTCATTCCCTTCAGCTTACATTCCTCCAGTCGCTGTCGCGTTCTTCCTGTTGTTCGTCCCTCCTTTCTTTTTCTCGGATTATGAGGGGGAAGGACGTCTTGCGCAACGCAGCTGCTCTCCTCCTCTTTCTTCTTCTTTTCCATTCTTGAACCCCATGGTCACCGGCTGAAAAACCTCTCTCTCAAGGACCAAAATTTCCTCTCCTCAAAGTTTGTGGCGTTCCAAAATGGTGTTGCCTTTTCCAGTCACAAGGCCATAGCGTAGGTCAAATCTCCCTCAACGTTTTTGACCTTGCCTGTTTTGGGAGTTGGAGGCGCGTGTTCTGGCCACACTCTCTGTCTCTATGTCTCTGTCTTCCCGCGCAGATCTCTGCTGGACGCGTGATGCCTCGGCCCTCGCCCAGCGGCGCCGGCCGGCGCCAACCCCCGACACCAGCAGAAGGGGTCTCCTTCTCTCCTCCCCTTCTCTCAACATGGACCTCCCCTCTCGGAAAGCGAGTGCCGTTCGGAGATTTTTCTCTCGCCCTCGCGTAGAGCGGATAATCGCTGTGTTGCCTTTTATTGATTCCACAGTCGAGTCTCTATGAAGGAGAAATTTTTCCATGTTGCTTTGACCTTTCTATGTACACGTCTTTGAAGCGAATTGTTTGGGTTAGGCACCTCGTTCTAGGCGAAGCGCGTGGAGGCTTTCGAGAAAAATAGGTCTTTTTCTGTCTTTGCGTTGTCGTGTTGAAAGGGTAGTCCGCGGGATAACTTCTGGGAATTGTTGCGGTTATGCTATCAATGGTCTTTTGAGTCTCGGGAAACTCACCTGGCTTGTTGAGAATTCACTAACGCGCCAAATTTGGCAATTCGGATTCGATCTTTTCATCGAATTGCTATGTCGATTGAAGAGAGAGCATCTCTACATTATTTCTGTTGTTGCTTGAAACTTACTTTGAAATTCCAAATTCGAGTTGTCAACGAGAACACTAACAACCAGACCCTCGCTTGCATGTGTCTGTTCCCTGAAACTTCATCAAATTGTGAACTTGATCTAACACGCCAGACCGTTCAAGTAGTGAAACTCTAGTCTCTTCCTTTCCTTAGAACTCCCGTGAATCACATTCATGATAAAGGGTTGTCTTTGGCTCAATCAGACCGACTCTCAAGCCTATTGAATTCAAAGTCATCCAGTCCATCTCTCATTCACCTCTCGAAACCCACTCATCGACGCAATATGTCTACATGCGTCACCTTCTACGTCGTCTTTCTCGATGGAAGAACCTTTTTCGCGCACCATTGCCCCTTCTCCTCTCTTCTCTTGTTGACTCGGTCCTCCTCCTCCTCCACCTCGTGGAAATGATTCCTATTCCTATTGGATTCGACGACTCCACGAGTCATCCTGGAGGGCCGAGAGCCTTCTATTCCCCTTTTCGCGATGTTTGTCCATGCCTGCATTCTTGCCTTGCCTGTGCCCCGCGACGCCCTGTGTACCGAGGCTCAGCGGGCTCAGGCTCCTAGCGCGTGGGCCTCGCGCCTGATATGGAAGAGGGAGAGAGAGAGAGGTCGGTGGGGTCGCGTTCCAGACCCTGTCGCCTCGCGCCGCCCTTTGATGCATGTTCAAATTGTTATTGTTGTTGGTCTTCACTGGCAGCTCGTCCACGAGACGAATAGTGGCCAGAAAATGTGAGCCACTCGATGGACGAGGAAGAGGCGGTGGGGGGAATAATCCCTTCGCTGTCTGTTTTATGAGCAGCGTGCGTGGAATTGTAGTCTCTTGTTGCTGAAGAGGGAGGGAGTGGACAAACCTGATCACTGGATTTTTGGGAAACTTTTTGCTGGAAACAGTCTCATCTTCGCATTGGAGAGATCAAGAACGCGTAGGAATACTCTCAGCTTGAAACATTCTCTGTTTGACTTCATTTGAAAACTGCTTTTCGTTCAATTCTACCAGTCGACATCAAGAATTGCAATGTTCTGAGTGATCAATGCCGTTTCGCTGAAACAGTACTGAATGCCGAATTGTGTCAAATGATTTTCACCTGGAAGGGACCTATACTGAACTTCAATGATCATTCCTTCGGAAGTTCTGGACGTGAAACATATCCCGCAGCATCCTCCTCCAATCAATCGAAACTTCTCCTCTTTTTGGATCATTGCTTTCGTCTATCCAGGCTGTTCCATCATTTTTCTGCTCCATTGCGAACACCTGTGTCGTCCTCTTCGGCCTTTTCCTCACCCTTTCTGGTCGCGTCTCCTCCTCCTCAACAAGTCATTGATCCTTCTTCAATCCTTGACACGACCTGCCACGCCAGTCCTCAGCCGCTTATTTTGCTCGCCTTAGCATTTTTTACTTCTTGCCATCTTTCATAGCCATTAGAAATTTGTCAAAGCTCCCCGTTTTACAAATTTCTGAATCGTATAATTCTAGCGTGTAGCGACCGACACGCGTAGATTGCATGGGTGCGGCACTTCGATGGCGCGTTTCGGGAATCGTTTTCACCCCCCCCCCCCTCCCTTGGAGAGGAGAGGAGAGAGAGGGGAGCTTGCAGTCTTCCCCCTCGCCCCTCTCTCCTCTTACTCCTTTCGGGGCTTCTCTTATCACTTCTTCGTTGCTCGTGAATTCCACGGCGAAGCAACGACCCCTCTGGCGCCCCCACCTCGACTCCCCTCCCTCCACCCCGCGGGCTTCAGCCGCTTCACTGATGGAATCCTGAAGGACTTTCGTTTTCGATGACGTCTTAGATGTAATTCTCGTCCCTGTGCCACATCGAAGAAGAATTTCTAACAAAATTAATGCTTTTACCCAGAAACTCATTTTTCAAATTGAATTTGAGAACCGCAAAGGCTTCGGATCAGCGGAAAGGCTAGTGGAAGGATAATACGGAAATCTCGAAACCGACAAATTTCCCAGTGTTCCACTGTGTTCTGATTACTTGGTCACCCCGTTAATGAAGCGTCATTTCATGTCAGCTCCTTTCTTGAAACCTATCGCCGTCCGGGTTGCCGCCTTGAGGAATGTCGTGGGCGTTCTTGATCACCTTGTCCGAGAGGGCTTTATCACTCGAGAAGCGCATTGCTGCGGCTTGTTCCAGCACTACTTCCTCTCTGTCTTCCTCTCTCTTCTAAGGCTTCTTCAGCTCTTCCAAAGAGAGGAGAGAAGACAACGGAAGGCGGGCCGCTCCCCTTTATGCGTGTTTTTACACTCCTCCACCGATGAGATTGCACGCGTACCGGCATGGAGGCATTCCAGTCGCCACATTATGAGGGAATCATGATCACTAGTTCAAGGTTCTTCAAGTGCCTTTTCGGTTTATGCTACTTGATACTTCTGATTTGAGCCTTGTTGGCTGCTCGGTTTCACTTCGATCTTTATTTCTCTTGCGGAAGTTTGCGACGATTAGTTGACGAGTCCGTCCTCAAAATGGAAACCGCAGCTTCAAGTCATTGAGACTGAGCGAAAGAATACACCATTCTTCGAAACTTGATCATTCGTTAATATGTTTCAATTCGACTCTACTTTTTGGCTCCCCTTAAGTTTGACGATACTTCCGACGAACGGTTGCGAAGAAAGAAGAACCAAAGCTTGAACTTAGAAACAGTTTAGATCACCACCACCCCCAAAGAATGCCTTCATTCTTCTTCTAACCCAAAATATCCTCCCTTGGTGCGATAAGCGGCGGGGCAGACAATAGCCCGTTTCGGTGGCAGTTCTGTCGCCCCGCTTTCTTCTCAGCCCGTGAAGACCCTAGGGGCAGTCGACGGCGGCGGCTGTGGCGAGAAGACGAGGGGGTCGCCGTCTGTCGCTTTCCCATGCACGGCGACCCCCGCCGTTGTCGCCTCTTTCATGTCTTCTGCCGCCTTCTTAGCCCCTCTCGTACATCTCTTTTCACCGTTTCCCTTTATTCCTCGAATACCTTCACTACTGTGAAGCATCGATTCCTCCTCACTAGAGCAGAAGATTTCAAAACTAAACTGCTCCCGAAGTCTGTCGACAGACGCTTCTGATCAGTATTCAGAAGCACCAACAACAAGCTGAGAGAGGAGGCCTAGAGGCATTCCATTGCTCGGCAGTGTGAACGCTATCTGCTTGGCTGCTTCGCTGTCACCAGCGCCTCCTCGCCTCCTCTTCCTTCTCGCGCTGTATCGCTGTGGCTGCGACTTGTGAATAACATGGAACGCGACGGAGAAGAAGAAGAAGGTCGAGAAGAAGAAGAAAATAGCGATGCGGAATTGTAAGCAAGTTGTTATGTTTCAAGGGGTTCAAATGGGGGATTGGGGAGTTGAGTGACTAATTCTGCAGGGATTTGGTTCGAAAACAAATTTATTCAATCAGCTATGTATGTTTCAAATGAGTTCAGAGGGGGACCAGGGTGTTGACTAAATGATTCCACTCCGATTTGTATGGCTCGAAAGAGAAATCAGTGCAGGCTTATATGTTTCAACGGCTTTGAATGGGGGACTGGAGAGCTGAATGAATGTTTTACGGCGATGGCATGGGTCTCAAAGAAAGAAGTGTAATCAGTTATGTTTCAAGCGAGTTCAAATGGGGACTTGAAAGTTCGCTGTGTGATCGCTTGGCGCAACAGATATTCACTGCATGACATCAATTTCGATCTCCTATCTCCATCTTTCTATGTTTTGTCTCTTCTCTCAACTTTCTCCCCAGCACTTTTTTCGCTTTCGTTTCGTTCGAGTTTCATCTTTACGCGTTGCGTGGTTTCTTTGCTTCCGAACCGATCTGGAGCGTTTTTAAAATTGCCTCCTTCCAATTCGGAACCCGGCTCATCTATCTTCTTCTTTCTATCCACCCCGGGCAGTGACGCAGCCACTAGCCTTTGTTTGCGATCTCACACCCTTTCCCTCCTTTGCTCCCACCCTCGCTCCCTCCTCTCTCTCAGTTGAAGACGACGACGGCGGTCATCTCAAAGGGCGCGCGAGCCAGCTGGACCCGCGTTCAAATCTTCCAGTTGAGCATGTGAAGCACGAAGCCAATGAGACATATTACCCAGTCAATTCCCTCTCATCGACGACGCAATACCTGGCAAGTGAGGCCCTCCTCCCCCTCCTCACACGGGGGGCACACGTAACCTTGACCCTCAGTCCGATCGACGAGATACTGTAAGG
This sequence comes from Poikilolaimus oxycercus, assembly GCA_034700245.1. Lineage (NCBI taxonomy): Eukaryota > Metazoa > Nematoda > Chromadorea > Rhabditida > Rhabditidae > Poikilolaimus > Poikilolaimus oxycercus. The sequence goes on along the minus strand of JAQIXL010000402.1, from coordinate 25,459 downwards.
CGCGCGGAGAGAGGCCAGGTCTCGAAAGGAAATTTCTCGCTCGCTCGCGCGCTCTTCGCTTTCGCCGAGTCGCCGCCGCCGGTCGTCGTTCGTCGTCGTCGCATCGGCCGTCGGTTGCCCAGTGTCTCTCCTCGTCTCTCTGACTGTGTGTGTATTGGCCACTAGCGGGCGCCCCCCTCGGGCCGCCGGTCACCATCTCTTCCTCCTCCTCGCCCCCTTCGTGAGACCTTCATCATCCATGTGATTGCTTTCCCCTGCACATTCTCTCTATATTCGCTTCTTCTGTCGAGATTTCGAGAAACATTATGTCTTCGAGTGATTTTTACTCACCACCACGTCTCAGGGACCAGCAAGCGGTGGACAAGCTGGCGACCGTTAAGCCACGCTACCAGGTTTGGATAAGTTTCAGCATTTTGACTTATTGAGAATGGTCAGGTGCACGTGGAGGTGCCGTCTCCACGCACCGGGCCACCGCCGCCGCCGAAACATCCACACCCTGAAGAAGATGAATACGCGAATGAAACGCTGTTTTTCGAGCGAAACCGAATCAAGCAACTACAAGATGAACGTGTTCACATCCAGAAGAAGACCTTTACCAAGTGGTGCAACTCCTTTCTCAATCGGGTAAGTCATCATTCCCCTTCAACCCTTCAAGAGAAGAGTCTTTTTTGATCTCAAGTCTGGTTGTTTTGTGCTCGCTCGCCTCTCCCCTTCTCTCCCTCATTGATCTCGGCCATTGTTTCTTCTCTCAGCAGTTCTTTATCTCTGCACAGCCAGATAGCTTCTTCCCCTTTTGAGAGCGGGAGGGGGTGCACTCTCGAAGGCAAGCAGCGAGGCGCCTCGGGCGACCCCTCCGACGAGACCCGCGCGACCTATGACAGTTTTGTGTGGCGGACGAGGAGGAGGTTGACGACGACGCGGTTGCGCGAGAGAAGCTTCCGCTTGTGCGTCTTCGCCTTCTTCGTCAACTCTGAGAGAAGGAGAAAGCCCCGGGGAGACCGCAAGACCGCAAAAGGCGGACGAAGTGAGGGCGACGAGCGCGGGCGGGCGACCGTAGAAAGCTGCTTACGCGCATATATTTTGCCGACCGCATCGCCCGCCCGGTCCTCGACACGCCTTCTCGCAGGCCTTTTGCACGCTCCACGAACATTGATTGAATGGGAGAGGGGAGTGATGTCAGATGGAGAATCTGCAAATGAAGTGTCAAGGGGGAAATGTCGAACGGATTGGAATCAAGCCCAAAAACAAACGTTTGAGTGAAAACCGAGCTGAATTGAACTGATTGTGAGATCAAATTGTAAGATCTGCTTTGCACTTTTTGAAGACACCATGCTTGCTACTGATTGCCGACAAGTTGACCGAAAAAGAAAGTCTCCTCTTTGAAACACAGAATTTTGGCGCGTTGTTGGAAAGTTGCTTCACTGATTCGTTCAGATTCAGTTTGATTAGACCTAAATCGCCGTATCGACATTGAAAGATCGATTTTCGACAATCATTGAGCAACAAGTGAAACATACGTGCTGTCTCCAAAAGTTCTAGTAACAACTCTAATTCTTTTCTCTATGACCGATTCTCTTGGCCTGTTCACACGACTTCTATTAGTGAACTAACTCCAATCTCATTTTGGCTGCCTGCCGAAGCGCATCAAAATTCTGAGCGCTATTGCTAGACCAACCGGTTCCGGAAGTCCCACTGCTCATCCCCTTGATTATTGCTCTCTTCTTTTGGAATAACAAGTCGACATAATTCACCCACTTTGACCCTCAATGCCCTCTCCTGTTCACCCCTCTTCTCCCTAATGACGCGGCTCTCCCCCCCCCCCCCCTCTCGCGTGAACAAATATTGTGTGGCTTTGTTTGTTCGATTGTGCGCGTATCAATGGAGAGAGGGACGACGAAAGAAAGACGCCTTCGATACGCTTCCGCTTGCCTTGCCAAAGACCTTGAAGAAGAAAAAAAACAGCTCCCGCGCCTTTTTCAAGCCTGTAAATTCCCGCGTTCTCATCGTAAAAGCAGTCGTGGGTGTACTTGTTTGAGACATTTGCGCATTCTTTAGTCGGCCCCATCGAATGGGGGTCTGAAACCCGAGACCATGCCGGCACTTCTTCTTCCCTCTTCTTCGCCTTCTTTACCCCTCGTTGACGACGACAACGAAGTAGGGGAAGACATACACAAACGCCCGCGCGCGCGGCACTGCGCAATTTGGCGACTCGGCGAGAGGGGCGACGAGGAGGAGGGGGGTCAGGGATAGATGTTCTCGCGCGATGACCTCCTCCTCCTTCTTCTTCTGACTTGCCGGGGAGCGTTTCACCACCTCATTCAGTCAGTCGCCCCTTGGAGACCTCAGCTATTTACAGCTCTTCGCCTTTGCTGAAACAGTGGGGGTGGTGATAAGAAGAAGGAGAGAGGCGCAATGAAAAAGCGGAGCTGAGATATTTACAACGAGGAGAGAGAGAGGAGAGAGTGGGGAGCCTCAAAACGCAATTTTGATGACAGAAACAAGCTCTTTCTTTGTTGATTTTGCTATTTTCAGGAGAAATATCATCATAGAAATGAAGCTAATGCTTCATGAACAAGTAAACAAGTAAACAAACAAAACAACAACAACAATCAGAAAAACGAGACTAAAGAAGAGTTTCAGGCCCGAATGGAGATCGTCGATCTCTTCGTCGATGTCGGCGATGGAGTCCTGCTCATGAAGTTGTTGGAAATCATTTCCAACGAGAAGCTCGGCAAACCGAATCGCGGCCGAATGCGCGTACAAAAGATCGAGAACCTCAATCGAGTCATCGACTTCTTGAAGCGGAAGAAGATTACGGTATGTTTTCTTCCTTTTTCTCCAAATTCCCCAAGCTAATTCAATCCAATTATATCGGTCCACCTTGACGTTCACAGCTTTTTTCCGCCCGGAGTTTGACCGCCCGACGACATGTCGAGGGGAGAGACTCGGGCGACCGGCCGTCGCCGGCCAGCCGGGGCGACCTTCCTCCCCCCTCAATGCACCGTGTTGACATGTGTTTTTGCCATCCTCTCCTTCACGGTCCTCCTTCTTCTTCTCCCGTCGAGTCAATGTTCACCTTTCGCTGCGTAGCACCTACATTGACTACTCACTGCGTAGCGGGCACAGATGAGAGAAGGAAGAAGAGACATGGCCAAGTGGCTAGGGACGATAGTCGCGCGAAGAATGTGACCTTGGATATCGGATGGTCTCGAGGCACGTCGAGAGGAAGGGGGAGACGACGACGATTTTCTCCCGTATCCCAGACCCCCACTTGGGAACCGTCAAGACATACTTGGCGTGAGAACTAACGGCAATCACAGAATGGCAGAAAGTGTTTACTCTTTGTTACTTGGCAACAAGAAAACAACAAGTTGTTTACAGCTCGAGAACATTGGAGCCGAAGACATCTTGGACCGGAATGAGAAGATCATCCTCGGTCTCATCTGGACGATCATCCTCCGATTCCAGATCGACACTATCGTCATCGAGGTGAGTGGGGGAAAGAGTGAACCAACCAAGTACCGCTTGCGAAGAAGAAATCACTGAAATGCATGTTTTGAGAGTTTTGTGCCACCTGAGAAACATGAGAAAATTCATAGGGTTTATCAAAAGGGGTTCAAGAAACATCTGTCTCAATTTAGCAAAACTTTTATTCCCGAAGAAGACCGGTAAAGAACGGTAGATCATTATTGAAGTCTTGTGATTTCTTCTAATCTCTGAAACTTATCCTTATTTTTGTTCCACACGGGAACCACGGATTAACTGACCTTACAAGCGATAGCTAGTATACGTGTCGCCACTAAAACTCACTCAATGTGCTAGCAAAGTTTTGGTACGTTCCCTATTTCGCCACAACGAACCAAATCTCATCTGAAGATTCAATGTATCGATAAGAAACTCATTTGTCTGAAAACAACGTTGGTGCAACTGCTAACAAAGTGTGATTTCAGGACGAGGAGGAGACGGGCGAGCGTCGTCACGCCAAGGACGCGCTTCTGCTTTGGTGCCAGCGTAAGACCGCCGGCTATCCACATGTCAAGGTATCCCTCTCCTTCTTTCTTGACCTGTTTTCTAGGTCGACAATTTCACTTCCTCATGGCGCAGTGGTCTCGCCTTCAACGCTTTGATCCACGCGCACAGGTCGATTTCACTCAAAGAGTGCATTTTTCTTCTTTTAGACCCGATTTGATCGACTACAACGGTCTCAATCCCAGCGACCACGTTGGAAACCTCAACAATGCTTTCGATGTGGCAGAGAAGAAGTTGGAGATCCCGAGGTTAGTGGAGGGAACGTTACAGTAGCCATTTCCAGACTTCTCGACGCTGAGGACGTCAACGTCTCGCATCCCGACGAGAAGTCCATCATCACCTATGTTTCGCTCTACTACCACTATTTCGCGAAGCAAAAGACCGAACTTACCGGAGCTCGACGAATTGCAAATGTGAGTTGTTCTTTTTCATTGAAACAGTCTCAGTTTCGCATTGAAGCAATTCTTTACTCTTTGAAAAGTCTCTTAGTTGAAACGTGGCAAATTTGAAATGGGTGTTGTTATTTTTTGTTGGCCGAACGCGACCTTCTTCCATTGAAGAAAATATTCTTCTCTTTTAAAAAGTCTCCATGCTGAATCATAGCAGACTGAAGTCAAGCAATTTTCAGATCGTCGGCAAGCTCATGGACTCGGAGACGATGGAGGACGACTTCAAGCAGATCTCCTCGGACCTCCTCGAATGGATCAGGCAGACCATCGTCCGATTGAACGATCGCCGATTCCCGAACTCCTTGAAGGGAATCCAGAACGAGATCTCTGTGTTCAACAACTATCGAACAACAGAGAAACCACCCAAGTAAGCCCCGCCCCAACGTGTAGACGTGGCCGAATGGCTAGCGCGTCGAATCAGCGCGGTTTCACCCCGCTGGTTCGATTCCCCCCGCACAAAGTAACGATCAATGAGGACTGTCATACCGCCCCAGGCCGAAGAATAATGTGGATTGGTACTCCCTTTACTGAGATCGTAAAACTTTTGAAAAAACATCGACACAAGTGTTCTTTGATGAGAAAACCATTTTGCAGGTACAAGGAGAAGGGCGAGCTGGAGGCGTTGTTCTTTACCATTCAAACCAAGAGAAAGGCAATGGGAAGGAAGGCCTATACACCACCACAAGGTCTTCTGCTGCACGACATCGAATCTGCCTGGGACAAGCTTGATCGATCAGAGCATGACCGTCAATTGGCGCTTCTCAACGAATTGCGACGGTAAGGAGTTTTTTTTGCTTCATTTGAGCCAGAAGGCAACAGGAGATTAGTTGCCCCTTTTCTCTCTCTGTTCATGGGAATCTTGAGAAACGCACTCATTTTTCGGACAACTATCATCCATTTTTTTTGCTGCTAAACAAGGGCACATGCTCGACCCATTGGTTAATATTCTCTCTTTCTTGACTTTAAGAATCACCTAAAACTCAATCACTTTGCAGACAAGAACGACTCGAGCAGCTGGCGGAGAAGTTCGAACGAAAGGCCTTGCTGCGCGAGACTTGGCTTCGCGACATGACCCTCGTCCTGGAAGATCTCGGAAACTCTCAGGGTGCCGAGAAGGTCGATGCCGCCCTGAAGAAGACTCAAGCTATCGCCGCCGATATCCTGCCACGAGTATGTTTCAATCTTCACTCCTCAAAAGAGAAATTACAGGAGGACCGATTCAAAGCCCTCTCTGCCATGGCGAACGACCTCATCAAGGACAACTATCACGAGGCTGATAGGATTCGAACGAGAGAGAGGGATATTTTGGAGAAATGGGCGCGTCTTCTGTCCATCCTCGAGGCGCATCGAAAGTCCCTTCAGTCGCTGAACGATCTGACTACTCTTCTCCGCGACATCGATACCCTCGCATCGGAGTTGAAGCATCTTGAGGTTTGTCTTGAAGTCATGAAACCAATCAAAAACCATTCAGCCGGTCGTCCGAAACCGCGATGTCGGCAAGCACATCCTCGGCGTCGACGATCTTCTCGAGAAACACGAACTGGTCGAAGCTCAGATCAATGCTCAAGGATCCTGGCTCGCCAATGTCACCAAGCAATCCCAAGCCTACATCCGTCATAAGGGCGAACAATTCGAGGTCCTTCAAAGGAATCTCGACGCTGTCACTGGACAATATGACAAGTTCGAATCCTTCCGAGGCAACTATTTTTGTTTAGCTTGGTGGAACTGGCTCGTCAACGCCGTGCCAACCTTCAAAAGGCCCGCGAACTCTTCCAGTTCGTCCAAGACCACGAAGAGGAAATGAATTGGCTGCGCGAGAAGGAAGACGTCTGTCAAAGAGTAATTGCCAGTCGCGACATCGCCGCCTATCCACAGACTCATAAAATTTTCAAGGTTTGATTTCATTTAAACTCACGGAGACGCGTCGATTGCTAGTAAAATTCAACCCTCTTCTATTGTAGAACATTGAAACGGAGATGCAAACTCACTGGGTCCGCAGCAAAGAAGTTATGGGAAGAGGAGAGCGTCTGCTTCAAGCCGGACAGGCCAAGGAAGACGTTCAAAGGAGAATCCACTCTCTCCAGTCAAGATGGGACGCCTTTCGAAAGGTTCATTATTATTCTCTGTTACTCAACAATTCCACAGGTCTTCAACTCGCTGCAACTCTGGCTGAGCGAGGCTCAGAAGGCCCAGCAATACTTCCAAGATGCCAATGAAGCCGAGTCTTGGATCAGGGAGAAGATGCCTCTGGTGAAGAGCGATGACTTCGGAAAGGCAAGTCTTTTAAGTTTTTGAGGGAAAACTCTCCAGGATGAAATCGCTGCTGAATCTCTGCTGCAAAGGCACACTCGCCTTGAAGAGGAGATCCATGCTTACCGGGCTGACATTGTGAAGTTGGAAGAACTTTCTGTGGAACTGGCCAATACGCGATTCCTCGCCGACACCTCTGCCCCGACGACGAGTCACGGAGATGATGTGAGTGTGTGGATCAGTGGTTAAATGGGGGTCGGTGCAACTCAAAAAGGCGGAAGGGGTCGTCTTCTCCGGGCTCCCCGACAAGGCGGAAGGGGTCGTCCCGACTAGACTTTTTTGATGAGCGGTGCAGTGGTTGCTTGTCAGCCGATCCCTGATACAGCGGGAGGGGTCGTCCCGACAAGAGGTTTTGCGGTGATGCAACAGTTGGTTTGATTGGACGGTCTGGAAATGGTCATTGCAAGCTAGCTACTATAACTGCAATCGCTTACAATACGTTGTTTCGTTTTCACAAAGAAGAACTTCTACCAAACAGCTCGGAATTAGCAGATGGCATTGGGTGAAGTTCTGATGACTTTGCTTGAACTATGGACCTAGCATGCGCTCTTCGGTAAACTCAATGGGAACTCGTGAGTCTCGAGGTAAGGAAAGAACTGCCTCTTTCCAAACAGAGAGAAAGAATAGATGCGGTGTAGCATGACCGCTGCTGCTGTGATACCGCACGGTCGCTTCTTACCCTCTTGGAGGCTAGAAAGTGCAGCAAAGGCGCTAAAATGATACAGGCAAGCGTGAATCGTGCGCGCACCAAGTGTGCGCCTGACACTCTCATAGGCGCGCTTCATTCTTTGCATGACATGCGATTATTACCGCGTTTTCACCTCCGTACCATGGTGTTTTCTTTTTCTAAAAGTGTTTCTCGCCCCCGATTACCCTATACTGACCCTCCAAGCATAAGTTCACACGATGAAAACCATGACAACTTGCACGTAAAAATTGACATCAAAAATTTGAAATTTCGAATGTTGACGTTTCCAAAGCAGTATATCTTGTTCATATGACCGGCACGACCCCTTCCGCACGATTGCTTTCGAAAGATCGAAGAAAGAGCTACAAAATGAGCTATTGAACGTCTCTCGGGGACCACTTTTGACCCCTTCCGCAGGGGTCGGTGCAAACCCTATAGTAACCGGTGCAAATCGCTCAAAAAACGCTGCTTTTTCATAAATCCTTCTGTAACTTTCTTAGTTCGCTGCCTCGACCCCTCCCGACCCCTTGCGTTCGAAAGAGCATCAAATTTGCTACAAGATGAGCTATTGAGCGGCGTTCGAGGCCTACTTTTGACCCCTTCCGCATGGGTCGGTGCAAACACTATAGTAACCGGTGCAAACTTTAGCTGAAGAAAACAGATTCGAGCTGCACTGGAAAGTCGTCTTCTGTGATTCTAACTGAAATCCTTTGAACTATTGTTGATGTGGGACGCTGCGGGAGGTCTCAAAACACGACTCTTCTTATCCGACACATCAGAACCTCCAGGGCAAAAAAAAATGAGCCCCGGGCCAAATTAGCGGAAGGGGTCGACCGGTGTTGCACCGACTTGATTTAATCACTGGTGTGGATCTTTTCCTTCATGACCTCTATTTGCCTAGAAAACTCGAGAAAACCTCGGGGAAAGTGGCGATTTTAAAGCTCTAAAGTCAAAAGTGTTCAGTGAAACATGTTCCTTTTGAAGTTCAATTGTCTTTCAAAAGATTCCGGCAGGCAAATGTGGCCTGAATTAGCTTTTGTGAAAAAACTTCTGACCATTGTCTCGACGAGAAACTCATTTGTACTTTTAAGGTCGAAGAAGTGAACGTGCCACAAGTTGTGATGCTCTACGCCTTCACGGGTAACGGCATTCAAGTGGAGAAGGACGAGATCCTCGCACTCATCGAGAAGTCGACAGTTGACTGGTGGCGAGTCCTCAAGCAGGACGGCGTCGAGGGCTATGTGCCGGCCAACTATTGCAAGATCGTGCCGGGAGCAGAAGTCACAGTCACTCAAAGTTCTGCGGCAAACCGAAAGAAGCCGCCTCCAAAGAGCGGCGATGTCGAAGAGGGCAAGAAGGCGATTGTCGAGAGACAGCAGAAGATCTCCAACGACTATCGACAATTGAATTCATTGGCAGAGGTGCGTATTCCATTTATAAGCTTCTTCATCGTTTCAATTGATTTTCTGCAAACAGCACACAATGATCTGGCACATCTCAACCAAAATTCTATTTGATACAGAAAACGCCTAGGTTTCTCGAGAGTATTGAAGTCGCTTCTTTCAATTTTTCTCATTCCTTCTTCGTGATCTCGCCATTTTTGAAACAAAAACTTTTCAGGTCCGTCGAAGACTCCTCGGCGACAACATCCAACTACTTCGATTCTATCGAGAATGCGACGAATTCGAAGCATGGGCCAAGCAGACGGAGCTCAACCTCGCCGAGGTGGCCACCGTCGAGAACGTTGAGGCCTTCCGCAAGAAGTTCGATGTGAGTTCTTTGTTTCATCCAACTACTGGAACAACCTTTGACAATCTTCAATGTTGCTTTTTCAGAAGCTCGAGAACGACATGGTTGCAAACGGCGGTACGCAGTTGAAACGTATAAACGCCATGGCCGACGAACTTGTCGCCGAGCAGCACTCCCAGAGCAGATCCATCAAGGCTCGACAGAACGCTGTGAACGCTCTCTGGCAGCGACTGCTTGACCTGAAGAAGAAGCGCGGCGAGCAGTTGGAGACCGCCGAGCAGGTGGCCGCCTTCAACGAGGCTTGCGAGGATGCACGGTAACAGAGCCTTCAGAGAGAAGAAAGTTGTCTTTTAGAAACTGGATGCTAGGCAAGAACTCGCTGCTCGATCAGATGGACGGCAAGACGGACATCAAGCGCCTTCAAGGCGTCGAAAGAGACTTCAAGCCTCTCGAGGACAAGCTGAGGAAGCTGGCCGAGATGGCCGATGAAGTCCGAAAGAAGCACCCCGACCAGGCTGCGGCTATCGACCGAAAACTCGCTGATCTCAGGAAGATCTACAACGAGCTTAAAGAGTGAGGCTTTCCTTGAAAATTGACAAAGGAAACAATTTCAGCAAAGCGAACAACAAGATCGTCGCCGCCCAGCAGACGCAGGGTCAAGAGATGTTCGACCACGCGATGAAGGAGATCTGGGACTGGATCGAGAAGACCAAAAAGACCCTCAGCGAGCCCGTCAGAGCAGTCGACGTTGCCACGGCTGAAGAGCTACTAAAGAAGCACTACGAGTTACAAGAGGAAATCAAGGACCGCGGCTACTCCATCGACTATTGTCACGAACTCGGAAAGAGACTTCTTGATAAGAATCCGAGACTGGACAGCGTCAAAGAGCAGTTGAGAGCGCTAGATGCTGGATTGGCAGAGGTTTGAGAAGTTTGAGCTTGAAGAGAGATTGAAACGTTCAGGTGAAAGACCTGTGGAGGAGACGAGAGGCGGAGCTCAAGGAGCAACTCGACCTCCAGCTCTTCGACCGAGAAGCTGAGAGAATCGACGCGGCGACCAAGGGTCATCAGGACTTCCTCAACTACGCGAACCTCGGCGACTCGGTGGAGTCCGTGGCGAATCTGCTGAAACGACATGGAGACCTCGAGGCGAAACTGGATGTAAGTGCAGAGACGCGAATGGGAAGAACATCAATGTTTTAACTTTTAGAGATTTATTATTGTAAGTATTGAAACAGATTTGTATTCACGACAAAAGACATAGCCATGGAGCCGTGCAAACATGAGTGTTTCATTTCTTAAAAAACAGCCTTATCAAACCCCAATCTTTTAGAATTGTTTAAAATACTCTTTTTGTGGTCGCTGAAACATGGCTTTTAACTCGCAAAAGCATCCAATCGTCCATTTAGCATTTCGAAAAGTCTACAGAAATTTATTCTTGCATAATGAAACATACCCGATTTGCAGGCACAAGACGGTCGCCTGGCGGCCTTCTCGAAGAATGCCGACGACCTCATCCGCGCCAAGCACGCTGACTCCAAGTACATCGACAACCGTCGAAATGAGGTCCTTGCACGAAGGGCTCAAGTAAGAACGTCCACCGTAATCTTATTGGTCGACAGGCCCGCCGGCAAGCTGCCGATCGTCGTCGTGCCCTCGAAGCCGCTCTGGATTACGAAAATCTTCGACAGAACGCTGACGAGCTGCGTTCTTGGATTGCTGAAAAGCAGAAGTTGGCAAATGACGAGAGCTATCGGTGAGCTTTCCCTGAGGAAACTTGAATGTTCTCTCTTTCAGCGACATTGCTTCGATTGCCAACAAGCTGCTGCGCCACGAAGCCTTTGAGGCCGAACTCAAGGCAAACGCACCGAGGGTAAGTTTAGAAGTCTTGAATCCATTGATAAAATAGGTGGAGAACATCGCTCGTGATGGCCAGCTTCTCGTCCAGAAGAAGCATCCACAGACGAACAACATCGTCGGCCTCGTGGACACCGTCAAGAAGGTAGATTTTAAAGAGCCCCAATGCGTCACCATAAACGATAAAACAAAATTTGAAGTAGTTAAATTTAACCTCTGAAACATGTGGCTAATTTCCTTTTGCCGAAAGCAGAAAGATCGGGCGAAAACCATGCAACATTTTGAAAGTGCCTTCTTTGCTAAAGAAACCAATCGAAACACATGAATCTTGCAGGAATGGGCGGATCTGATCGACGCTGCTCGTCGCAAGGGCGAGAAGCTTCGCCAGGCCAACGAACAGAAGGGCCTCAATCGCATCCTTGACGATGCTCACGCCAAGCTCGATGAGCTGGATGCCGCTCTCAGGTCCAAGGATCTCGGCCAAGACCTCCGAGGCGTGAAGGACCTCCTTCAGAAGCACACCGTGCTTGAGCAAGACATGAAGATCTATGACAAGAAGGTCTGTTGACCTTCATGAGAAGTATCTTTGTGTTTAGCTCCGCGATATTTCAAACAAGGGTGAAGCAATGGCCCAGCAAGGCCACTTCGATGCCCCGAGAATCCGACGAACCATCGCACAACTTCTTGGTCGCTTCGAGGCCTTGGAAGGGCCGGCTGCAGCTCGTCGCGCCGCCCTTGAAGAATCTCGCAAATGGCATCAATTGGCCTTCGACGTCGACTGCGAACTGCAGTGGATCGCCGAGAAGGTAATCTTTCTATGAGAAAGCACACCTGTCATTGTCAGGAGCCAATTGCTGCTTCGGAAGATACGGGACGAAACCTCACGGAGGCTCTGAACATGCAGAAGAAGCACGAACAACTCGAAGCCGAGGTTTAAAACTTTGTTGAACTTACCTGGAACAGGTTCAACAACACGCTGGCCACATCGACGCGACAATCGCCCGTGGCACAGAGCTTCTCAAGCAGAAGCACTACGCTTCAGAGCAGATTCAAAGCAAATGCGAGCAGTTGGCTGGCGCTTGGCGGCATCTCGGCCACCTTGTCCGAAAGCGCAAGAGCATCGTCGATTGGGGAGTCAAGGAGCAGCAATATCTCTTCGACACCGCCGAAGTCGAGTCCTGGATGGCCGAAAAGCGAAGCATCCTCGAGTCTCAAGATTACGGTAGCGATGAGGACGCGGCGAGGAAGTTGCTGGCTAAGCACAAGGCCCTTCAGAACGACATGCAGACCTATAAGCAGTGGATCGAACGCCTGGCCAAGAGCTGTGATGAGCTTCAGAAGTCGTCGAGACCCAACAAGGATCGCTTTGCTGCCAAGCAGGCGGCCTTGGAGAAGGAGTTCGATGCCCTGTGGAAGGCCGCTGATGACAGACGTCATGCTCTTGAAGATGCTCTGGCTCTGTATGAATACCTCAGAGAGAGCCACGAGCTGGAAGCCTGGATCAATGAGCAACTCCAAACTGCGATGAGCGAGGAGTACGGAGAGGACTATGAGCATCTCAAAGAGCTTCAAAGTCGATTCGAAGCCTTCAAGACTTCAGTGAAGACGGGCAGCGAGCGCTTTGCTCTTTGCGAGACTGCAGCAAACAACATTCTCAAGAGAAATCCGCCATTCGGTCGTGACATCGTTAAGCGACAGGAGAAGCTCCGATCCGTCTGGACGTTGCTTCTTGACTACATCGAGAGCCGAGAACAGAAGCTTGCTGCGGCGGAGGAACTTCATCGTTTCAACCGCGATGTGGCCGAAGCTCAAGAGAGGATGGCCGAGAAGGCGGCGTCGATGCCGGCCGACCTCGGCAAGGACATCCACTCGGTTCATTCTCTTTGGCTGAAGCATGAAACATTCGAGAACGAGCTGGCCAGCATGGAGCAACAACTTCAGGTGGGTAGTTGAGCTTTGTTGAATATCATCCGGATCATCGGAGTAGTGACTAAATTTAGAGCGTCCCATGCATCTTCATTGGCTGAAACAAAGTTTTAATTTCAGGATCTCCTCACCGAAAGCGCGAGACTGAAGGCCGCCTATCCTGGCGGCAACGCTGAGCATATCGCCGCTCAACAGGCTGCTCTGGCCGAGTCCTGGCAAGACTTGAAGGATGCCTCGGCAACGAGGAAAGATCGCCTTCGGGCTGCCTATGACCTACAACGCTTCATGAGCTCCGCTCGTGATCTCATCACTTGGGCCGATGAGGTTGTTGTCTCCTTGCTTATTTGTTGACAAAGTTGCTTTCAGGTGATCCGTGACATGCAGTCGGAACAACCAATCCACGATCTTCAAGGCGCCGAGTGGCTTCACAAGGAGCACTCACGACTTCAAGTTTGTCCTTTGTGAAAATAATGGTGGAATCGCCTTTAGAGCGAAATCGAAGCCCGCGAGCCAAGCTTCGCAATGCTTCAAGAGCGTGGTCGACAGATGCTGGCCAAGGACCATTACGCTGCCGCCGAGATCCAGGCGAAGATGAACCAGGTACTTCCAAACAATCTGGGTTCAAAGGGTATGAAGACAACAAATTTGGGGCCCTCATTATCAGATGTGTTACACTAGAAGTCCATAAAAGGAAAGTTAAAACTTTCATTCGTTTCGTGGCCGGTCCAAGATTTTGTTGAAAGCTATTCCTCTGCAAGCCTATAACTGAGATGGAAATTCGAAGATGTTTCAGACTTTAGAAATGAGCACAACTTGCATTTATTGCTAATTGTTGCGGATTCTCATTCTGACAATCTTTCAGGTCGACGGCGCCTTGACGCGTCTCCGCAACGAGTGGAACCTTCGCGAGTCTTACCTCTCCCAGGTCGTTCAATGGCACGGCTTCCAGCGTGAAGCAAAGCAGATCCTCGCCGTCATTCAAGCCAAACGAACCACCCTTCGACAGGTTTTTCGTCTTCTGAAAAGTAAAAGCTCAAACTTTAGTCTGCCGTTGGTGGCACCGTCGACGAGGTCCAGAAGCAGATGCAGAAGCTTGAGACCTTCGCCAAGGCCCTGTCGACTGTCGATGAAAGAGCCAACTCCCTTGAAAAGAGCGCCCAGATGCTCATCGAGATCCGGCACATGGAGCGTGCCAACATCGAAGCCCTCATGCGAAAGGTGAAACACACTCAGGACGGGTTAATCCACTGCTTCAGGTGAAAGAGGCTGTAGCAGCAATTCGAGCTGATGTCGAGGCCCGCCGAGCTCAACTCGTCGAGGCCCTCGCACGCGCCAAGTTCAACTCCGACGCCGCTGATATGATTGCTTGGATCGACGGACGACTGGTAAGCCATTTTGACGGGAAACGAACAGCTAGTGACAAAATGCGCTTCAACTGATACAGTATTTTTGAGCAAAAACGCCATCCTCCGATTGATTTTGCGAACACAGTGCAATGATACTTTACTCCTGAAACATTCCTAACATGATCGTTTTCAGGTGGCAATCCAAAAAGAAGCCGAACGCCAAGGCGTCGCTGTTTCCATTGAGGACAAGATGAACCGTCTGCAGACCCACCAAGCCTTTGAGGCCGAGATCGGAGCTAATGAAAAGCGTGTCCAAGACATTCTCACTCGTGGTCGTGACCTCGACAAACAGAGGAAAGACCCGCAAGTAAGCACTCCTTCACCTTTCAAGAACTTCAAACTTTCAGGCGACGGAGCTCAGTGCCTCACTCTCCAGGAAATGGAGCGACCTTGTGGCTGCGGTGGCCGACCAGTCTCGAGCCTTGGAAGAAGCCCGCGACCTTCTTGCCTTCAAGCAGCTCGTCCAGCGCGTTCTTGAGTGGATTCACGAAAAGGAGATGCTCGTGGCCGCGGCTGACATGGGCAACGACCTTGAGCACTGTCAGCTTCTCCTCGACAAACTTCAAGGAAGCAAGGTCGGTTTGTACTCGATCGTCTGATTTAGTGTGTGCTTCAAAGACGAGATGTTATTTGACGACTCTCATTCATGCAGTTGCACGTCAGACAAAGCGCGAAAAAAAATGATGAAAAAGATTGTATTTACAACCATTTGTTGTAGGCTGACCAGAGCGTCGACGAGAGCACGCTGAACCAGATCAACCAACTCGGCGAGAAGCTCGTCCGTCAAGGACGCTCCAGTCAAACCGAGGTCCAGCAGCAGCAGGTGAGAAGACTCAAACAGGATGCAAATATGTTTCAGGCACTTCTCAACCAGACCTGGAAGGCCCTACAAGGCAAACTCGCTATCTACAAGCGACAACTCGCCGCCGCTCTTGAGGTTCGAACAAGTTTCAGCTTTCGGGAATAAGCGGGAGATTGATCTTGATGCAATCCGGTGAGGTGAATCAGGGAAACACAAATTGGACAGTTTGATAGAGAGTGTTTCACAGTCTTACATTCACGATCTCCAAGCGTACTGAATAATGAGTGGATGGGATTGTTGAAATCATTATTTTCAGGTTCACGCCTTCAACCGCGACGTCGACGACACCAACGAGCGCATCCACGAGAAGGCAGCTCTCATGGCCAGCGACGACTACGGTCGTGACTTCGCCTCCGTCGATGCTCTGATGCGCAAGCAGACGGCACTCGAAAGAGACATGGGCGTTATCCACGAGAAGCTCATCCAACACGATAACGATGCCCAGAAGTTGCTGCAGAAGGTGAAACTTCATTGCTTATTTATTGACTCTTCCTTTCAGAACCCTCCACTCCGCGATACAATCATCGAATCGCTGAAGAAGCTCGAGGACTCGTGGCGTGCCCTCTCCGAAGCTGCCGAAGAAAGAAACGCGAAACTGAACAAGAGCTACAACCTTCACAAGTACATCGATCAAGTGAAGAAGGCTGAGGAATGGGCTTCCGCCGTGAGGAACAAGATGTCTTCGTATCCGACGGCCAAGTCCGTGACCGAGGCTCGTCATCACCTCGAGCAGCACAAGGAGCGCAAGGCTGAGATTGACGGAAGACAAGAAGAAATGCGTCAACTACACGAATTCGGCCAGACTTTGATTGCCGAACAACCGGAGCATAAGGGTGAAGTCCAGCGAGCCCATCGAAGAGTCCAAAATTCGGAACATCAACTGAGACAGACGTGGGAGGCCCAACAGGCCGCTCTCTTGCGAGCTCTCGACCTCCAGGTTTGTTGTCCTTCCAGAAAGTTTATGAAATCATTTAGCTCTTCGCCGAGCAAGCCTCTCAAACCGAGCAATGGCTGGCAGGAAAGGAAGCTTTCCTCAAGGTTGATGACCTAGGAGACTCAACGGACGCCGTAGAGGTTCGAATTGAGAGAAGAGACTCAAAATGAGTGTTCAGGTCCTAATCAAGAAGCACGCAGCCTTCGAGAAGACACTGCAAGGCGATCGCGTAGACGCCCTTCGACGTGAAGCCGACGCTCTCCTCGCTAAAGATGCTACTAACCGAAACGAAATTGAGACGAGGTGAGTGCTTGTTTTTACTTTGTTCCCGCCGTGCAACCAATAGTTCGAGAAAAAGTCGCACGTACAAGGACTAAAGCTGAAACACTAACACAGGCCGCCCATTGCGTCAGCCTAATGTCCAATTTTTTTGTGTAGAATCTGAATCCGAGAAAAAATCGCCAAAGTCGTCTTTGTGGAAGTCTATTTTCTGAAAATACTTTTTGCCTAAACGAACGTGCAGATATCGATCTGAAATTATTTCGTTCAATTACTAAATGAACAGGAACTTACCTAGACTAAAGGAATAACTTTCAGACGCGACGAAGTTGTTGCACGTGAGGCGGCTCTCTTGGCTGCGTCTCGTCAACGACGTGAGCGTCTGGCCGATTCCCGCAAATTGCACGAATTCCTTCGAAGCTGCGGTGAACTCGTCACTTGGATCAACGCCAAGCTCCAACTCGCCTACGACGAATCTTTCCTCGACCCGACGAACCTCCGCTCGAAGCTTCAAAAGCATCTCGCTTTCGACTCGGAACTGAATGAGAACGAGAAACGTCTAAATGCCGTCGTCTCAACTGGCGAGGCTCTAATCAAGGAGCAGCACTACAACAAGGAACACGTCCAAGCTCAGCTCCACGAGTTGCAAAGCGGCTGGGATGAACTTCGAAGGAAGTCCGCCCTCAAGACCAAGAGACTCCGCGACGCCTACGATGCCTATCAACTACAGAGGAAGTTGGAGGACCTTGAAGGCTGGCTCGACAGAATCGAGACGGAACTCCAAAGTGAAGATCATGGGAAGGATCTTGTCTCGGTGGAAGCTCTTGTCAAGAAACTCGAGTCGGTCTCGGCTGAGATCGAGGCTCGCAAGGACAACGTCAACGAGGCGCTGACCAAGGCGCGCGAGCTCAAGACTCAAGATGGTTATGCGAACGCCACCGAGCTTCTCTCGGCAGCCGAACAGATTGCAGCACGATATGCTGGTGAGTCGAACACGTTGAAACTTATACTTGCCAGGTCTCGGAGAACCGGTGTCCATCCGACGAGACAACCTTCGCGATGCGCATCGTCTCTTCCAATGGGCAGCCGAGGCACGAGACCTTCAGGAGTGGGCCGAGGAGCAGTTGCCGACAGTGCGAAGCACTGAGACGGGTTTGTTGAATGTTTCGCCCTTGGTTACGATCGAGTAATCAGTGGCAATATGGCCTTCGTTGTAATCCAAAAGTCCTGAAACATTTTTCGCTTAATTAGTGGTTAAAAAGTGAAATCCGCGACATACCATCTCGATATTGCTAGCTGTTCATTCGAATTCCAAAAGAAGAACTATGAAACATAGCAATTTTCAGGTGAAAGTCTACACGCCGCCTTGTCAGCTCAACGAAAGCACACGGCCCTCGAGCAAGAGTTGGACAGCCGACAGAAGACCGTCGGCGAGGTCGAGAGCAAGGGCGCTGACATGATCCGCCAGCGCCACTTCGCCTCGGCTCAGATCCAGACGACGTTGGACGCCCTCGCCTCGGTCTTCCTCTCCCTTCGCGACCTCTCCGCTCAACGACGACGACGCCTCGAAAGCGCCGTTGATGCCCAGAAATACTACGCCGATGTTGGAGAGGCCGAAGCTTGGATCAGGGAGAAGCTGCCACTCGCCGCCAACCAGGAGACTGGACGAGATCAGGCCGGTGCTGAAGGACAACTTCGACGACAGCTGGCACTAGAGAATCAGGTCAGTAAAGTTGTTTTGCTTCTCATCCGCAAGGAGCAGCATTCTGCAATCAATTGGAGCGCCTAGATTCTCGTATTGAAACAGAGGCCGTTATCGCTTCAAATGTTTCTGATAAGCACACAAAGAAGAAAAACAGAGCAGACTAGAAACTTCAATTCACGCTCATAATGTTGGAAACATCGACTTGACGTCGTCAACGATGTACACAAAATCCTGAAACTAACAAAGTGCCAACAATAGTTTCATGAGGATCAAAATTCACAATAAGCATCGTCTAGCTCACCACCGCATTAGCGAAAAACATCCCAATCGAAAATCTTGCTCCTGTAAAACTCATCAAACAACCGAACTTTCAGGTGTCCGACTTCCGTCTCGAAGTAGACAAACTGCGTCTGGCCAGCGACACGATGATCAAACGCGATCACTACGACTCCACACAGATCGCCGGTCGTCAGCGCCGTCTCGAGAGCTCATACGACGAACTCGTCAAGGAGTGCACTCGACGACGTACTCAGCTTCAAGACGCTGGAAAGTGAGTTGAAACAACTTGAAACTAATCTGCACCAGGTACTACGCCTTTGTCCGCCAAGCCGATGACCTCATGGACTGGCTCGGCGAGAAGGAACGCGTGGCTAACAGCGATGAGTCGGGTCGAGATCTGGAGGACTGCCAGGTCTGACAATCATTCAGAAAGCATTTCTTTAGGCACTCATTGAGGCATTCGAACAAGTTGTCCGAGAACTGGCTACCGCCGGCGAGCGTGTAGCTGCTGTGACTCGAACTCAAGAAGAACTGCTAAGAGCCGGCCATCCCTTCGCCGCCTCCATCAAGGCTAAGGGCGCGGATCTGCAGAGATTGTGGAAGTCCGTCAACGAGTCGGCAACGGAAAGACAACAAGCTCTCATCGGAGCAAGACAAGTCCACAAGTTTGATCAAGACGCTGATGAGACTCTCAACTGGTTGCAAGAGAAGGTTTGAAGACTTTGAAGATTCAATGGAAATTTTCAGGAAGCGACGGGAGTTGCTCTGGAGCAAGAAGACCTCTCGCAAGCTGATCTCGCTGGAGTGAAGACTCAACTGCAAAGACTTGACGAGTTCAATCACGGACTGAAGGCTGTGGAGAAGCAGGTTTGTATTGCGCTTTTATTCAAGGCCCGGGAGGAATTAAGTCTTGGAAACAAAGTTCGCACTTAGGCCGCGCGAGTGAAACTTGTAAGAATTTCCCAAAGATACGACTGTCTCTGAATGAGCCAAAAGACTCTCGCGCCTAATACGTTGATTTTAAAACTTACGCATTCATTCGACTCTTGCCACGACGGAATTGACAGGCACTCTGATTCGGAAACCAATCACTTTCGTCTGAAACATAAGGACATTTCAGGTTGCCGAACTCTGCAAGGAGGCCGAGAGACTCGAGGCGCTTTACCCTGACACCCGTGAACACCTTGAAGTCCGTCGTCTGGACATGACCGAGCAGCTCAAGGACATCGTTGATGGCGCGAGACGACACGGCGAGAAACTCCAACAGACGGAGCTCCTTCAAGCTTACTTCCACGAGTACGTCTCATTCTCCTTACTCAAAGTATCCTTCTTCAGATACCGCGAGTTGATTGCTTGGTGCAAGAGGATGCAAACGACCATCACTTCTGAACCGCTGCCGAGGGATCTTGCCGCGTGTGAAGCTCTCGCTGTTCGACACGCTGAGTACAAGCACGAGATCAGCGCAAGGAAACCGGCCGTTGAAGAATTCAGTCGTCACGGTCGAGCCTACATCAGCAAGGGTAATCTCCTCGCTGGCGACATCCAGGAGAAGGTGTGTTTCAATTTTGAAGACCATGCCTGAATTCTCAGGTTGACCGATTGGAACGAGCTTACACTGTCGTGAACGAAGTCTGGAGAGACCGCAACGAACTCTACGAGGAGAACCTGGACGTGCAGAGGTGGAAGCGGGACGCGGCACAACTTGAATCCTGGCTGGCTGAGAGAGAATCCCTTCTCGGCGAAGAGTGGAGAGCCTCGGAAGGCGTTGAAGTGGCCGAGAACAACCTGAGAAACTTCGATGACTTCTTGGTCACCCTCGAAGCTCAAGGAGAGAAGTGCGAGAAGCTCAAGTCGCTGACTCTTCTCGAGAAGAACTACTCCAAATTGAGAACTAAGGAAGCTGAAAGAGTTCGTGTTGACCAAGAGGACGACAGGAAGAAGGAGCAGATCAAGACCGTGGAGAAGTCGAAGATCCTCGAGAACCGGAGACAAGAAAGAGAAAGGAGAAAGACTCAAGAGATCTCGTTGTTGAAGCCGAGTCCTTCTTTCGGAGACGAGCCCCAGACCTCGCAGACCTTGCCCAGGAAAGACAGAAGAGAACGAAGCAAGACCACGGCTATTAGCGATGTCCATATTGGTGGCCCGTCGAGCACCGTGGTGACTGTTCAAGGCGAGCAAGCTGAGGGAGGCTTTGACCGTGGAAGGCCCGGATCTATCAAGCGAGCACCTTCCTTTACAACAAGAAGAGCGGGATCAGCAAAGAGAAATGGCAGAGGGTGGGAAGACCACGGCGACATCGACATGAGAGGATACGTCGACAGAAAGCAGGAGCTGCAGAGCGGCGGCAAGAAGGTTGGTTTTGGTTTGTTGGAAGTCCAAAGGCCTTGCCTAATGCTTGAACAAAGAGGACAAACGTTTAGTTCTTGTCTGAAACATTGTGAATTTCGGCTAAATATTCCAAACCATTTATATCAACGGCGCTCAGTGATCTCAAAGAATCTCGGCGAAAATGTTTCCACAGCAAAACTTATCAAACATTTGTCGAATTCGAAACTTTCAGGCGACGATTCGATCATGGAAGACCCTTTACTCAATCCTCTGCGGGCAGCTTCTCTGCTTCTTCAAGGACGAGGACGCCTTCGACGAGCACAGCGCCGCCTCGGCGCCCATCAACATCCACGGCGCCACCTGCCAGCCCTTCCCCGAATACGTCAAGAGGAAACACGCATTCAAGTAGGTTTCACTGGGATTCCTCTTCAATCATGATAGCCACTTTTCGTTTCGTAGAGCTAGACATGCGAAAAAACAGCCAATCTGGCACTCCAGTTCGGTTCAATTGTGTATGTTTCGATTTCGAAAGATTTCGTCCAGCGTAGAACAGCTTCGCTAGGTGGTGTTGGTACGCGATAAAATGAATTCTTTTCAGACTGAGCGCCGCCGACGGCAGCGAGTTCCTCTTCGCCTGCAGCGATGAGCGTCAGATGCTCGAATGGGTTGCGAAGGTTCGTCTCTTACCTGGCTTATAGTTTTGTGCAATCTGAAGCTGATGCCATTTCGTTTCCTAATTTGTGAACTTTTGTAGATCAAGTTCCACGCTCAACTTGCCCCGTCGAACCAGCTGGCTAGCTTCACTCATGCCTCCGATGCTCCTGCCCATGCGCCGCCACCCCGACCCGCCGAACGACGAACGACTGGCGGCTCTACGGCCTACGTCGAGCACGACTACTCAAGTAAGCTCTTCCACTCCCCTCCATTCGAGTGACCCCGCTTGATCTCTTTAGTTCACTCCCCTAGAGTGTGCCTGCTTTTCTCTGATTTCCCATTCTTCCCTTTCCCCGTTTTCCCTGGCTGACACCCCTTTCAGCTTCGTATCGCTCGCTGCCTCGTCACTCTTCAATCACGGACACAACTCCCGTGGCTCCACCCGGCTTTTCTACTCT
Source organism: Poikilolaimus oxycercus (assembly GCA_034700245.1). NCBI lineage: Eukaryota > Metazoa > Nematoda > Chromadorea > Rhabditida > Rhabditidae > Poikilolaimus > Poikilolaimus oxycercus. The sequence continues at coordinate 3,547 of JAQIXL010000402.1, read as the reverse complement.
TCCAAGGAAATTCACAACGGAATATCCCCAGCCAGCCGTGCTAACGACGACTCCGTCGGCGACTTCTCTGCCCGTGGTGACTCCGCGTCGTCGCGAGTCCCGCGAGTCGTTGCTCGTCCGAAGAAACTCTTCGAACGTCTCGTCGTGTGTCTACGAATCCGTCTTCTTCGAGCTGGATGAGAATGCGAATGGTTCGGCCGTGCTAGAAACTCGCTTTTAGTGCATGCCTAATTTCTTTTTTCGCGCATGTCTGCTTGTGCTTACCTTTGTGTTTCGTCCTGAAGACTTTAAAACGGGAGTGAAGGAAGTGGTGATAAGTGGAGGTTTATTTGTCCAGTTGAAAATAATTACACATGTTTCAAAAGAAGAATTTTGAGAAACTGACGAAAGCCTTTTCAGGAGATCCTTCGCACTCGGTAACGAGGACATCGGCGTCGGGCTCGGTTTCGTCCAACGGCCAGAGTGGAGCGGTAAGCTATTCAATTTCTATGTTTCAGTCGGATTCCTTTCTAAAAGTTTTTATCTTAGAGCGATAGGCGGATTGTCACGACGATTAAAAAGTATTGGGTTTGCAGGAAGAGCGACTTGAATATCGAGAACACTCCCACTCGCAACTTCGACGAGCAAAGGAGGAGGCGGGAGACTTTGTCGCATGGGTCGAGACCGCGCAGCTATCGCATCCCGCTACTCCCGCTCCCTCTGAACACGACAATGATTCCGTCAAAAGTGAGCTCTTTGTCAAAATATTGTGAGCCAAAGGAAAAAAAAGTTGGATTTTTAGAACGTACTTCGTATCAAATAACGAGAATAGAAAAATAGAAAAAAAACAATAAAAGTCTTGGTTTGGTAGGTTGAAGTTTACGCAAGTGGATTTTGCAGAGCGCAAGGGCTTCTCGTTGTTCAAGCGCGGCTCGAAGCATTCTTCGAAGGACTCCACAAAGTCGTAGACGATGCAGCTGAAGATTTTTCTCATTTTCAAGAAAATTCGTCCACACAAAAAACCCCGCCAAAACTTGACATCCGAGTTGCTTCCAAACCATGTGCTCATCTTTCTTTTGTTTTTCCTTTGACCCACCCAAACATGTGATATCACACACCGTTTATTATTTTTTTATTTGATTTATAAAATTAGTTGTTGTTCATGAATTTTTTTTGTGTCCCCCTACGGGCCTCGCCGTTGCCTTCGCGACATCCCCACTTGGAGAAACTAAACGAAGCCTTCTTCACTTCTCTTTTCTTATCAAGCCTTCCACTTTCTCTTCCCTTTGAAAACCAGCATTCCACCCTGCCGGCAATACATTCTCGATTTTTCTTTTTTTTTCCTTTTTATTCGAACGATCGACCTTAGAAGTGTATCTTTTTCAACTTATAGATTTCTAGACTTCTTCTTAAATTTTTCTGATTTTTATTTCGAGGAGGTGGGCTCTTTCGGCAACGGCACTGCTGAAAATTGTTCAAACCCTTCGAAATAATTACCAGAAAATTCTTTTTTAAAATCTAGAATTTTCTAAAAGAAGCATTGTAATTTTAGAAAAATAGCTCCTTGACCCCGGAGTCCTTTCCTCTTCTCTCTCCTCTCTCTGTCTCTCTGTTCAAGCCTGCTTTATGGTGCCTTGTATGGGCTTCCTCAAGTAACATTTCTTCCTCTTCCTCTTCTCCCTCCCTCACCTTCCCTTCATCAAAGAGACTTCCGGCTTCTGTTGACTGGCCTCTCTGCACGTTCCTTCCTTCTCCCACATAGAGCTCCATCCAGCAACTATTACTTGTACTTTTTCCTCTTCTTCTGTATCTGTACGACTTGTCTAAAAATGAAAATATTTATTATTAGCGGCGTTACAGCTAAATAGAAACGGACGCAAGAAGAAGGAAGGAGAATAAGCGAACTCGATGAGTGAATGCAGAGAAAGCGAAATCTCTGAAGAAAAGGCAACTGGAAACTCTGTCTCTCTAACAATTATTATTTATTTTCTCTCCGAAACTTACATATTACGAAACTTGCAAGTCGGATACCACTTGCAGGAGTCTCAAGGAAGGGACCTTTTTGTGTGAATTTCGGCTTGAATCTTGAAATCTCGACAGTGCGTTTCATCGTGTCAAAAATTGTCAGTCAAAAATTGAAAGGTTGACCAATCTCGTCTGTATGGTCGTAGTGTGAGAAAGGTGTTTCCTTGTGAGGGCATTGTCTCAAAGAAGTTTCAACGTCAACTTGTTTACTCGGTAATTAGATGAACGTCATTGGTCCTTTCAGTTAAAAATGAAAAAGAGAGTGCGTGATAAGAAAGGCATGGATCAAACGATAAGACGCGGGGGGAGCGGAGGTGGCGGGGGAGAGTTATGCGCTGGAGGGGCGGGAGCTGCTCTGCCGGGCATCGGAGCTGGACGTCGAGGCACAATGGGCATTGTCTCGATTGATGGCGCTGGCGGAGTCGGAGTGGCGGGGAGGACGGAGGCGTTGACCTCGGCGATCACTTGCAGGGCTTCCTTGCAAGCCTTGTGCATGGTGAGAATCTCCTCACGCCTCTTCTGCTCGACCATAGCCTCTTCCATCAAAGAGTCCTGAAGCTTCTCGAGGAAGGAAGAGAACAAACCAAGTCCCGAGATTGATAGAGTTGTGCGAGAAGTTCTTCCTTGACGAAGCTGCAGAGACGATTGACAACAAGGTGCATGATGGCCTTTGGAACTTGGTCCTTGACAGCCTTCGTCACGATCTTCACGTAGGATTCCACGCAGTTTCGAATGATTTCAGCTTCTCTTTCAAGGGCCGGGTTGGTGCTGGGTACGTCTTCAACTGCTTCAGCACCTTCTTCTACAGAGTCGGCAGCCTTCTCAGGGTAGACGCCGGCTCGAAGGAAGGCGGCCTTCCAATTCTCGGCCTCGTCCGCGTTGGTCGCGCCGAGCTCGAGAAGCTTCACATCCTTGTAGACGTTTCTGAAAACTTTTAATCTGTGGACCGATGAGCCAGTGGAAAACTAGTGAACTCGTAGCAAAGATGAGATAACGAAACTTAATTGTTAGACAAAAACGCTTGTCTCTATCCCCAGCCGACGAGATGCATTGAAATCGTATAACAAACCAAATTATTAAGAAAGTAATGAAACTCACTTTCCCTCGACGTTGAAAAGGACGAATTTGTGTTGTCGGGACATGAAGCCGCTTTCGATGCTTCGAAGTTTCAGTCCGTCTAGAGAAAGCATGTAGCGCTTCTCCTTCAGCTAAACTCTTTCCTTTTTCTCTTATTTAAAAGAGACAACAAACCGTCTCATCGCGGTACCAAGAGAGACTCTCAGCAGTCAAAACAAAGTAGAAATCTTTTGAGCCGAGAAGAGTGAGGTTGTGCGTCGTTAGCCAGCCACAGCCGATTCTCAAATTGTTCATCTTCTTCTTCTGTGACATCTCCGGAGTCTCACCCGGCGTCTTCTTCTCTCTGAAACTTATCTTCAACGAGTTTCCAACAAACCCAAAGACGCCTACAAAGTCTTCATGATTCGTGTTCATATAGGCGAGTTGGAAGTCGATGAGAAGCCTGATTTGGCTCTTCGCTTGATCG
>JAQIXL010000401.1:0-33192 GCA_034700245.1 Poikilolaimus oxycercus | reverse complement strand
CCGAGGCGGAGCTCGTCGCCATCAAGCAGCAGACGCTTCTCGTCAGCAACGAGATCGAGGGATCGGTCTGTTTCATCCTTCTTCAAAGAAAAAGTGTTCAGATGCTGGACCCGTTCCTGGCGATGGTCGAGAACCTGAAGGCCTTCAAGGAGCAGCGCGCCAAGATGCTCACCCAACTCGATCTCATCGCGTCGATCCTCAACTCCTTCAACTCCACTTGCTGAACTTTGTTTGTTCAATAAATTGTATTTGGTTTCAAGCCGGCCTTATTTCCATTGCAACGTTGAGTCGAGAGATTGTACTTGGTGAGGGAAGGGGAGGCAGCGGAACTTGGTGCAACGTTCGAAGTTATCATCTTTCTTTCACTTCAGCTTTGCTTCTTTGGTTGAATGGGAGAAGTTTGTAGAAGTTGAAGGAGAATGGAGGTGGACAACTCGGAATGGCTCTGCTTGGCCGCCGTCGTCTCGCATTTGATCATGGCCCCAGGGACGAAGGTCGAGGAGAGTTTCAACGTGCAGGCCACCCACGACCTCATCTATCTTCCTTTCAACTATTCTCAGGTTCGCTCCTTCTTCATCTTTTTCATCGTCTTCTTCTTCAGTACGATCATCATACCTTCCCGGGTGTCGTCCCTCGGACCTTCGTCGGACCGCTCTCCCTCGCCAGCGTCGGTCTTCCACTCCGAGCCGTCTTCTCTTTCTTTGATCTTTCCAAGCTTTGGATGCAATTTGCTAGTTAGCTTACTTCGTTTGTGAAAGATATTGGCTTTAGTTCGGCTTGTCTTGGGTCTTGCCGTCGCCTTCGCCTTCCTCAAGTTTGCTCGCACTGTTCGAAAGCACTTTGGACCCGAAACAGCGCTGCTTCTCAGGTTTTCTGTCTTTTCTTCCTTCTAAATGCCTTTTCAGGTTGATCACAGCAACTCAATTTCACTTTTTCTTCTACGCCTCGCGTCCCTTGCCAAATATCTTCGCTCTTGTTGGAGGTGAGACTTCACTTTTCTCAATTCCAACTGTTCAGTGCTGCTTCTCTACTCCTGGCTCCTCGATGGCCATTTCACCAGAGCCGTCGCCCTCGCCACCTCGTTGCTCGTCGTTTTCCGCTGCGAGCTCATTCTCCTGCACGCGCCCCTCTTCCTTCCTCTTCTCATCTCGGGGCATCTTGGTCTCGGACAGGCCATCAAGACCGGCCTTCTCTCGGCTATTGTCTCTCTAGGTTCGTTTTCTTTTTTTGCTTATAGCTTATAGCTGTTACTGTGCCGATCGACTCCTTCTTTTGGGGTCGTTTGGTGTGGCCCGAAGGAGAAGTCGCTTGGTTCAACATCTTCCAGAACAGAAGCCATGAATACGGAGTTGGTTCTCTTCTCTGTCGAAAAAGTTTCTCAGACCTCTCCTTGGCATTGGTACTTGTCGTCGGCGTTGCCACGGGCTCTCGCCGCCTCTTTCGTCCTTCATCCCCTCGGCGCCGTCTTCGATGCCCGGATCCGTCGCCTCGTCCTTCCTCTCTGGGCCTTTGTCGCCCTCTTCTCCTTCCTTCCTCATAAGGAACTTCGTTTCATCATCTACTCAATTCCAATATTCAACACAGCCGCGGCCGCTTTTGGAGCTCGCTTGTAAGTTTTGACTTTGTGGAGAGGATTCTATTCTTGTTTAGATACATCAACCGGAAGAAGTCGTGGTTTCGAGCTTTGCTCTCCTACGGCTATATGCTGCATCTGGTTCTCAACTTTGCCTTCACAGTCGTCGTCCTCTCGGCAAGCGCGAGAAACTATGCGGGATACGATGCTCTCGGCTACCTTCAGGTTTCTTCCTCTTCCCAGTTTGACTAGGAAACTTGCAGTGGCAGCAACGTTATGACGCGAAGAAGCCCATCTCGGTGCACATCGACGTCTACTCGGCGCAGAACGGCGTCAGTCGCTTCGTGCAGATACACGACGCTTGGACCTTCGACAAGACGGAAGACGAGAGTCCCGCCTTCCTCTCCTCCTTCGACTTTCTTCTCGTCGGAACGCCCGGTGCCGATCTTCGAGAACGCGTCGCCCTCTACAATGTCTCCCACAGACCACTTTTCGTCGCGCCAGGCTTTGTTGCAATCAAGTATCCGTGAGTCGTCTTTTCGTTCTGCGAAATGCCTGCAGGAAGTTGAAAGACTTCCCGTTTCTCTGGCCTGAAGTGAAGACTAAAGAGAGAATCGCCGTTCTCAAGAAGAAAGACTGAAGCTTTTCTTTCAACTTCTTCATTGTTGTGTACATATTGTTCAAGCTTGTAGGCTCATTTTCTCTTGTGCGGGATAAAGAAGTGAATTGATACAGTTCGAAACAGCCAAAGAAAGTGGTTCTTCGAAGAAGAAAAGAAATCGGTGAAGGTGAATAAAAAAACAACGTTTGAACTGGCGCGCTATCGTATGGTGAGCGTGTTCGGTGTGGGACCAAAATGGCAAACTTGGCCTAGAATTTGGCCGGTGGTCTTGTCGCCAGTTGCCGTTTGTTCGCTTTGCTGTGGTTGTGTTTCCGCTCGCTTCTGTGGTTTTAGTGGTTGTTTCGGGTGCTTTTTCGTGAAGTTACGTTAGTTATCGAACGCTTTCTTGATTTCCTCAGTCATTTTTCGGCAATTGTGTGCATTTCAGGGGAGAATGAGCGACCTGAGCTATGCGATGCCGTTGTTCGATCTGACGTGCACGGGCTTGATCGTCGCCAAGACGGGACTTGATCGCGGCATCAAACAGATGTTTCTCTTCTCGCCCGACATCTGCCGAGATGGTTTGCCAGCCTTCCTTCGTGAACTGGACGGTTGCAGACGGCTACCTGGTCTGCTCGAAGGACGTCAACAAGGTTGGCTTTGATGTCGGCAAGTGGATCCGCTTCGCTATCGACGAGACCGAGAACTACTTCGCTGGAGAGCTCATCAAAGAGCCGATTCCCACGATCGTCGATAACTTCAACACTGTCAGGGTTGGCACGCTAAGCATTTCTGTTCATTGCGAGTTGCAGGTCGAATGCCAGGCCGCCATCTACCCGAACGTGCAGCCGGTGCGTGCCGGAGGCGACCTGCTCTGGTCACCTGAGATCAAATACGCTTTCAACAGCCAGGTTCCTTTGAATGTTCAGAAACAACAAGTTGTAGCGTCTTCGTATGGACCCGGGCACTCTCTACTTCGTTCGAGCCAATTTTGCCATCACGAAACCATCGTACAAGGTCGGCGATGAGGACGTCGTCGCGTATTGGCAGATTTACGAGATCGTTGGAAAGGCCGATGATCAGAGTCCCATGAACTACACAGTTTGTGGTCTTGTTTCAAAGCTGAAGCTTGTTTTTTAAGCCTTGGCTAGGATACTCGCAAGTTTCGGTGCCAGTGAAGGAAGAGCCAAATGAGCAGTCCTGGACACCAAACAAAGCGATCGTTCTGGAACCTCCCACGCCCACGAACATCATCGTTTGTTCTCAATGAATGTGTTTGATGCGAACTGTCTAGGGTGAATCGAACTACCAGAAGAAACGGTCGGTGGAGCAGCCGCAGCAGAAGATGCCCGTGAAGAAGAACCTGACTCGTTTTGGAACTCCGCGTCCCGGCAGTCTCATCTCGACCACAACGCCCATCGAGGTTCCGTTTTCAAGAATTTAAAAGGAAATCCATGTTTAGATCGTTGAGACAATTGAGTCATCGAGCTTCCTGATTCCGGCAACGGAGATCTCGGATGCTTTTCGCGAGGCCAGGCTGCGAAGTCTCGAAATCGACGATGTCCAAGTGATGCCTCCGCCGAGGTTTGGGAAAACTTCTCAAAGTGTGAAGACTATGTTCTAGTAACCGACGTCCATTGGTGCAGCCGCCGATCGCTGCGAGGAAGGAGGTGCAGACGACGGCGTCGTTGGACTTCATCTCCGCGGTGCACTCTCGTGCCCAGATGCTTGTGTTGGACCCCGACGAGTGGTGAAGAAGTCGCTACGACGACTTTCTATTGCGTTATTTAACTATTGCGTGTTAGAATATTGTTTTTGGTTCTTCTTATGAGATGCACCTTGTTAACCCGTTGATTTTTGGTCATCTCATCGTTGAAGTATTCATACTCGTTGAAGTAGTCACGGAAGTTCCATTGTTTTGATGCGCAATAAACAGTTAAGAAGCAGAAGTTGTTGGAAGATGACTCGAATGTGGAAATTCCAAGTGGAAGTTGTTGGTCCCTCTTGGTGTTCGAAGTTGTCGTTGTCTGAGAAGAAGGGAACGGTGCGGAGGGCGGCGGCCGGCTGCTGGTAGTTGTAGCGAGTGGAGGGAGAGTCGTGTCTCTAGGAGGGAAAGGAGAAGGTGGTGTTTGCACGTTGCGGGGACTCGGGAGTCAGGAGCTGTGCTCGGAGGGGGGTCAAGTTCCTTCCGCCTGCCTCTTCGCCCTCTCCTTCTTCTTCTCCTTCTTCTTCCCCTCTTCCTTCTCCTTCGTGGATCGTGTTTACCCAAGGAGCCCTCTCCCCGACCGAGGCCGAGGCCGCACGACGACTCGTTGGCACGCAGCTGTCGCGCCCTTGTGCCTCTTGCAGTCGCCAGCGAACTCCGCGGCGACCCTTCCGAGAGCCGCTGTACACCGAGCCTCCTGCCTCCTCCTACTCCTCGGCCGGCCAACGTCAAAGCACCCCGAATCAATCGAAGACGGAACGAGCTGAGCAGCGAAGCGGCTGTCGCCAGATTACGGTGCTTGAAGCAGAAGAGGGAGACGGGAGAAGACGAGGTGGGGGGGAGCGTCGAGTGGGCCGAGGCTCGGGAACTGACGAGGATTCCGGTCCTCGCCGCGACGTTGCAGCAGTCTCCAGGTGGTCGGGTTTCTCGACAAAGGGGAGAGGGAAGCAGACGAGCATTGACGAGGAGAGGAGGGCTAGTCGCCTCCTCTTCCCCTTGCTCCCGCTTCAGCTTCTGGCAGAGTTGTGGCTGGAAGAGGGAGTGAAGGGAGAGGAGTCGAGCTCTGTTCGAGGCAGGCGGCGGCCCCTCGCCACTCGTCCGTCCCCAGGCCGCCGCCGCCCTCGTGAAGAGGCGCATCGCCCCGTCGTTTTTCGGCCCGTCACAGCAGCCGCCGCCGCCACCACCGCCTCCACAGACGCGGGGCGTGCAGAGTGCGACACTCCTTCCTCTTCTCCTCCTCCTCGTTCTTCTCTCCCACCGGGAACCTCACTTTTTACACGTCAAGAGAAGAAGAGAAGAGAGCTTGACTCGGTCACCACTCGGAGTCCGTTCCGAGGATGCCCGCAGCAACAGACGCTGATTTCTGATGTGTTCAGAGGAGGTTCTTCGAGGGAGAGGAGAAGACGCGGCGGCCCTGAAAATTGGAGGTCGTCGTGGTGACTTCCGCGGCGGTGCGCCGTGGCACAATCGTCTTTGTCGGAGGGAGAAGGAGGAGGAAGAGGCGAGGAAGGAGAGGGAGACGACCTTCGGAGACCCCCCGAAGTGGCCATCTGAAGGGCGCGTCGCCCCCTCGCGAACAAGAGAAGAGAGGGGCGACGAGGAGAGTGAGACGTTTCTTCTCTGGAAATGAGTCGCGTGTACGACGTCGTGCTGCCACGAGAGAAGGACCCCGGCGACGACTCTTATCTCGTGCCTATCACTGCCTTCTGACGCCGCCGGGGACCGCGCCGGCCCTCGGACATCGATTCTCCTGCCTCCTCCTTCGGTCTTCGTCTTCTCCCCAGAGGACGGACGTGTCCGTCGCTGCCCCGTCATCCTTCTCCTCCTCCTCCTTCTTCTTTGCGATGACGACGTCGCCCGTGCAGATAACACCCCCCGGTCCCTCGGCCCCCGAAGAGGAGCGGCGTCGCTCGTCGCTGGAGAGAAATCCAGTTGGTCGTTGTGTGCAGAAGCGTCGTCGAGGAGGCGAAGGAGGAGGGGAGGAGGAGGAGGAGGCAGAAGGTGCAGCAAATAGACTGCTCCGTTCTCCCCCTCCTTCTCTCGTCGAAGAGGGAGTCGCCTCGCGCACCGAGCAAGAAGGTACACACCGTAGGCTCTCCAGAAGAAGAAGAAGGAGAAGGGGGAGACAGCAGGATCGAGAAGAGGCGAGAGAGGCGCGAGTGCCGAGTCGCACGGACATCAGCCGAAGGAAGCGAGCGCGGCCGAGGAGGAGCAGATGGCACATAAAGAGAGCACTGGAAGACGTCTCTTCTCCCTCTTCCCACTCATCGTCGCTCCTCGTCTCAAAAGAAGAAAGTCGCCGCGTCGTCGAATCACGACGAATCAGAAGGAGAACCTGAACATGGCGACGTCGACCCCCGATGGCCCCAGCCTCGATGGAATTTCGTCATCGCCCCTTTCCTCTTCTCCCACTCTACGGCCTTCTTCGCGACTTGCGACGTCGTCTCGCGGCGCCCTCTTCGTCGATTTTGAAACGACTCGGGGGCTCGTCCACAATGCAAGAGCGTCGCGTCCCCCTCTCCTCCTTCATCTGGTGGTTCGAGGCTTCTCTCCCCTTCTTGCCCCCACTCCCTCTCCTAGTCTCTGAGAGAAGAAGAAGAAGAGGGGAGATGTCCTCGCACGTCGAGGGAGAAGGGGGCTCAGAGGGGAGGAGCACCTGTCGTCTCCCTCTCCTCACCGAGCTCCCCTTCCATATGCCGGGGCGCCGAGGGAACACGGCCCGAGCAGCGTCGCGGGCGCCGCGGGTTTCCAGTTTCCCCCGCCGCCCGATTCGACGTCCAGTGAAGCGTCAGCTCAGCACAGTCTCTCCTCTTCCTCGCTCCTCTCCTTTCCTCTCTCCCTCCCCCACCCTCCAAGGGGTTCCCAGGTGCGCGACCCTCGACGCCGTCGGCGACCTTCTGTCTCTTCCTTCACCTCGGCCTCTTCTTCTGCCGCATGCACCCTCTGTGTTGGCTCGCGCGTCGCGACTGTATGGCAGGGGTCAGGTCCCGTGGCTCGGCCTAAGCCCTCTCGTCCCCCCCCCCCCTTGCCCTCTCCACTCGACGACGGCCCATCGAGACGAGCGGGCCGCGAGGGGAGAGAATTCAGAAGGGACCGGATTCCAAGGTCAGCAGCTGCGGGGCATCGTGCCTCCTCCTCCGCCGCCGCTCCCCTCACTCTCCCTCGCCTCCTCTTCTCCCTCTGATTGACGTCGCTGTGGCCTGACAGATGTGGTCGAGGGCCTCGCATCTCGCCCTCCTCCCTCCTCGTCCACTCCGCCGAGGAGAAGAAGACGGCGCAGCTGTCGTCGCCCGGCCGCCGCCGCCTCGCTGCTGCGACCCTCACGGCCGCCTCGGTGCTCTCTAGCAATTAGATGTGCTTTGTGAAGGCAGAGGAGGGCCACAGAAACAGCACGGGTCAGAGGTCTCCTCGGCTCTCCTGAGCCTCCTTCCCCTGCCCCCTCCAGAGGCGTCGCCTATCGACCCCTGGCGCCGCGAGTCTTCTGTTCGTCTCTCGGCGAAGAGGCACTTCGATTGTCCACGTCGAGGTCAGAAGGGGGAGAAGGAGGAAGAGGAGGAGGGAAGAGGAGGGAACCCGACGATAATGTCCTCTGCCGCCTCGGCCGGCCCGAGTCGCGCGAGGCGCCACGATGGGTCAATCACTAGAGGGGGCGACGTCTTCGTCCTTGTTTACTGGTGTCCCTTCGGACAGCGAGGAGAGGAGGAGGCTCCTCTGCCCCGTGGTCTCCAGGGCTTCTCCCTTCTCCCCCTCTTCCTTCATGTCCCGCGACAGACAGCCATCGATTCTGGAAGCCTTCGAGGCTCGTTGACGACGACTTGGAAGGGTGGACGAGGAGCTGGGAAGCCCCGGGCAACTCCACTCCTTCGAGGCATTCGCCCCTCCCCTCTTTGTCAGAGGCAAGGCGAGGGAAAGCGACTCCTGGAGGCTCCAAGGAGGAGTCTCATCGTAGGCAATTTTACAGCGTCGGGCCAGCGGCGGCGGCGGCCCCCGGGAAGAGCGTCTTCGTGCCGCCTCCTACTCCTGTCCAGTCTCCCCGCGCTCCTCCCTCGATCTCCCTCAGAACTCGGATTTCGGCCGGCTGCTCGCCGACGCCACCGCTGCTGGACGCTGACCTAGGCGAGGGGGGCAAGGGCCGCCGCCGTCTCCTTCTGCCGCCTGCCCCTCGCTCGCGCGTCCCCTCGCCTCCTTTGTCCATCTCCCCCTTCACCCCCCGACGGTTCGCCGTGCGACGGCCTCTCTTGTGGGCAGAAGATTTTCGCGCCCGAATCACTAACGGTCTTCTCGGCGGCCCTCCTCCCCCTCCTTGACTGACCCCGGCAGAGAGAGCGGGGGTCTCAAGGCTTCTCAATGATGGTGTGCCGAGGAGGAGGCGGACGGCGTCGAGGTGCACGAGGGAAGGAGGCCTCGCTTCTCTCCCTGAGAGACTCCATGTTTACTCGCAGCCCCATCGGTCCACCTCCTTCTTCTTCTCCTTCTCCTCGGAGACTCCACGGACTCACCGTCGAGAGGCGAGGGGAGAGTCACTCCTTCTCCTCTTCCAACCGAACCTCCTCCTCTCGCCCCGTCTGTCTGATTCACGCGCGTCTGTCGCTCTGAGGCTCTCGCTGAGGTGACGAAACTCTCCGTGGTTCTTGTCGCGAATTTCACGCTGACGGTACGGTAACAGATATCAGAGAGGGCTTCATTGCCGTGTTCGTGAAAATTCTGTCGAGGTCTCTTGCGTGTCGAGTCGCGACGGACTGCGAGCACCGACGTTCTCTTACAGAAGACAGGCGCCCCGCCAGCCGACGCGACAGAAGAGGGGGGCCCGCGACGAGCAGCGAAGGAGAAAGAAGAAGAGAGACGAAGGAGCAGAAGAAGAAGAAGGAGAAGGGATGAGTGGCGGGGCCACGGCGCTGGTCCTCAGCGCGGCGAACGCTGCTCTCGGCGGAGGTTCAGCGACGGCAGCCTCGACGCGGAGTCTCGCCCTCGTGAGTCTTTCACACCTTCCCTGCTAATCCCCCGTCGTCTCGATGCAGAAAGCCGCCGCTCCGAGTTTGACGTCCCAACAAGCGGCGTTGCTGCAGAAGATTCTCGCTCGAGAGATTGCCACATCGGCGACGGCGACGGCCACGACGAAGCCATCGGCCAACGGGTTCGCCACGCAGGTGAGTCACGGCCACCCAGCGCTCCCCCATCTCGCCCCACCACGACCCCCTCGCCGTCATTCCCGTGTGTCCCTCCACAAGAGCCATGCACGATAAGCCCGCCGTTTCTTCTCCTTCCCCGGACCTTCTGGAACCCCCTCAATTCACACGTGAATTAGAAGTCTGGGGTACTTGTCCATTAGGCTAGTTGACTATGGCGAAATATTTTTTCGGGAACCTCATGAAGAAGTCGTCAAGTCAACGTTGACGTTGACTGTGTATGAATGGTGCGGTGTGTTTACTTCGGAAGCCTGTGTGCGGCTCTCGGAGGAGAGGCGCCTTCCGTCGACCGACGAGGGGCTGCTCTCCGACGCCCGGCGCTCCTCTTGCTATTGACTCGTTCACTTCACAGTCATGTGGTGTCTTCGCCTTCCTCTCCTCCTCCTCGCGAGATGCCTCCTGACTCCCTCCCTCGCCCCTCCTCCCTCCCTTCGCCCGCCTCCTCCTCGCCCACGGCACGACTCACGTCTTCTTCCACCCAAAACCCCCCTCGCACTTCCCTTTATCCTCATGTCAAGGGACGGCCTTGCGAAAAAGAACGACCTCCATATTGATTAGGGCAGATCCACGACTACAGTACGAGAGAGGTCTCTTTCAGTCGGAAGACGCCGCCTGGGAGACGATGTCGTCACCATTGGCCAGTATCAGCAACAATCCACCGAACATGCTCTTGCGGTGTTCCGAGTGCGGAATATCAAAAAACAACTCTGAAGACATGGAGGTGGGTTCTTTGAGGGAAAAGGATAAAAAGGAGGATGCAGGTGCACATCAAGATGGAGCATCTCAACTGGCTGCCCTTCCAATGCCCTGTTTGTCAGACTCAACGAGCCTCGGATGCACAGATGAGGGAACATCTCCATTCGTCACACAAGCAGAAGATGAACAAGGTAAACGACGAGGGAGAGCCTGAAACATACCAATGCAAGGTTTTTATAGAGTGGGAAACAATGGGAGATCACAACAATACTAACAAGTCAAATTTTGCAGTTCATCTACGTGGACAATGTAACGGCGAAACGCCAACTTCAACTCATGATGGATCGGTCGTTGTCGTACGCCTTGAAGAAAGGATCGACGAAGCGCGCTCTGCTTGATGCCACGCAGATTCTCACCGCGCCCGAGCACGTGAGTTTCTGATTCAAGACTAGCCAATAGAGACAAAAAAAACGAAAGTTCGCTGGTTTCGATTGAGCTGACATACAATAAAACAAAAGAATTTCAAATCCTGTGTTGCAACAGTTTCACACGTAGAGTATAAGCGGATTTTAAATAACCTCAACGTTGAAGTGGAAACATTCACCATTGAATTTTCAGTTGGACCTCTTCGACGAGCGACATGAGTCGCCCGACGGCAGCGACTCCACTTCAGATGCGCATCAGTCACAGGTTCGCTTCGAACTCAAAATCAGCGCATCTCTTCAGCCCACGTCGCCTCCCCGCATCACAGCCACAGCCACGGTTGTCGCCAGAAAGCGAAGTCGAGCTCCTTCACCAATCAACACGAACACCGACTCCATCCTCGCCTCTATCCGAGCAGCGACTGAAGGAACTGGCAGTGATGACGGTAAGTCTGACTTCTTCATGGGTTACGGTAACTGTTTCAGGCATTGAATTCGACGATTCGAACAATCTCTTGACTCGACTCTTCGCCAAGAAGATCAAGTCTGAGATGGAGGGTGATGAGGAAGAAGAAGGTCTTGTGGGAGGAACAGACGACGGCTACCCGGGCAACGTCCTCGACGACCTGGCCGGCCTCTTCAATTCCGATGGCAGACTGCCGGATAACGACTGGACTCCGTCGAGCAAGTTCTCGTCTTCGAGGAATCAGAACAATCAAGCGTGAGTTAGAGGCGAAGAAGATGGTGGAGATTGAGACTCTTCAGTCAATCGGCGTCGAAGAAGCGCGTGCTCGGGGAGTGCAGCAAGTGCAACAAGCCCGTGACTGCTGGAGCCCGACAGATGCACATGTTCTTCCATCTCGGAAAGGACTTCAATGTAAGTTTTGAGAATTGAATTGTTATGGAGTTTCTAAATAAGAAGTAACAATTAGTGAGAATTTTAGCTGTGAATTGAATGTTTCATCAGGTTTTGATAAGAAACGCAACCATAGTTCTGCAATGAATTTCGATGCAGAAGAAGAGATTTAGAGAAGTTTCTAACAGACCACTGTTGCGAGAAGCAAATCTGCAAACTCAATTGAAAGTTTCAGTTGGTATTAATTAATTTTGTCAACTTGAACACGCAATCAAGGTCATTGGTAAAGGGGCGAAAACGCAATCAACGAAAAGAAAGTTATCTTTGCTCGCGTTGCAGATCTACCGCTTCAAGTGCAAGTACCCGAATTGCAACGTGGAACACTATCGAAAGGACCAAATGGAGAACCACCACAGCAAGCAGCACGGCAAGATCGACCCGGACATGATGGAGGATCGATCTGTCGAGCTCTTCACGCGATGTCAAGAGCTATCGATGGAACTCCTCGGCACCTCGGGCAACACGCCGGGTCCGACGGCAGCCAAAGCGCAGCTCTCTTACAACGCCCTGCAGACAAGCAACGTGCCGTCGAGAAGAAGGAAGAAGCCGGTGAGAGAGAGTCATAAAGGCTGAAATATGTTTCAGCTCAATGCCATCACGACTTCTTACCCTCTTGATGGTCACACTCGTCAGCCAGCCAAGCTGGGACAACCGGACGAGGAGCATCCTCTCGAATGCAAGCTATGCCACAAGACAATGCAGAACAGGGTTGGTTTTGGTTTCAACATCTTGAACTAAAGCTTGCAGATCCGCGGTTTTCACATCCTCTGGCATATGGCCAAGGACCTGGGAATCAACCGTTACACGTGCAAGAGATGTGAATTCGGTCATGACCGTTCGCAATCGGTGCAGACTCACGGCAAGCGGGAACATGGAGAAGACGACTGCGTCGAGGATCGCATTGGGGTACTGTAGCCCTGACTCGTTGAGATTTTCGTTCTAGGAGTACTCGGAGGAAGTCAAGTTGATGTCCGAGAAGTGCTTCGGATTCCAAGCTCTCTTCTCACAGGACTCGCGACGTCGCAGCAAGATCCCCATGGCGGCACCGGTTAGTCGGCAAATTCTGGTAGAAACTCCTTGCAGAGGGAGAAGGTTCACGACGAGCCGGAAGAGGATGAAGAGCTGAAGATGGACACGGACGAGTACAATGGCTCAGAACCGAATGATGACGAGCTGACAGAAGACGGCGAAGAAGAAGAGTCTCTGGTCGATGAAGACGAAGACGAGTCGAAGGGCTCGGTGAAGAAGGAAGAACGTCCACCCCTCATCCTCACCCTTCGTCCTTCATCGGGAGCCGAGAAGGAGAAGAGCGAGAAGAACTCCACCTCTTCCTCTTCTGGCAAACGATCCGGAAACCGGCGCTTTGGCACTCGCAAGCACACCTCGAAGCTGAAGAAGCAACAAATGGCCAGGCTTCGCGAGATCTCCCTGCGGCTTGGAGGTGCCCAGTACTTTCGAAAGAAGATCAACGAAGTGGCCCACTGCGAGGTATGCTATCGTATCCAAGAAGATTTTCGTTTCAGAAATGCGGTGTCATGACCAACACGAGGATGACGGAACATGCTCACAAGCACATGAACGCTCACCTCTTCTTGTGTCCTCACTGCGATGTGGTGGGTTACTGTAGAAATACAGTAATCTAGAAGGTTCAGGGTCATTATGCGCGAGAAGTGGTGCTGAAGCATATCAAGGAGCTGCATGGCGGTTCGGAGGCTCCGATTGATCAGAGACTGAAATTCGCCTCCGAGATCAAGCAAATGATCAAGGAATGCTATCCCCATCACTTCATTGATAATCCCATCCCGACCGCTGGAGAAATCGAGAAGCTCCGCGGGTCGGTCGACCTGCCAGCCACGGCCAAGTCGCCCTCCATTGATGAGGAAGGCAGCGAGGTTTGGAATTAGACTCATGAGATGATGGAGAAGTTACAGAGTGGAGTGGATGAGCAAGAGGATGAAGAGGATGAGGGCGCCCTGACCATCAATGAGAATGGAGTCGAGGAAGAGGACGAGGAGGCCGACGACTAAGTCCTCCGTCCAATTTGTTATTGTTGACTTTACTGTAGCTTTGTAGGAATTTTTTTTCTTAATTCATCGAAGTCATTTTTTTCTGCGCTTTGCCCAGCAGCAATAACCAGCCAGCAATTTATTTTTATTTGTGCCTGTATTTTGTACGATAGTTTCTTTTTTATGTTCAGAATCTCTGTCTTCACCCTTTAAGGGACGAAAACTACTCGAAGAATTGGCTTTTACAATGCGTGGTCACCAAATTGAATTGAGTGCTATAATAATGGCAAGGTCTGCCTTCTTCCTCTTCTTCTGCTTCTTCTTCTTTCTCCACAAACGGAGCTTCCTGTTTCTCGCAACGAAAATCTCGCATTCTCCAAACGTTTGATTCGCGTACTTCATTGTGGATATTATCTCGGTTGACTTCTTTATGTTGTCAAAGCTTTAGTTCCTCCTGTCTTCAATGAGCATCGACTCGGACAAAGTCTCTAGCATTTAGTGAGCTTATTCTTCACGCTTTCTAGTTTTACCAATAGAAACATTTGTAAACTTGTATTTTTTCTAGTTTTGATAGTCGTCTTTTTTTCTCTGATTCGATCTTTTTACCAGCCTTACACAGTCCCAGAAAATGTAAGAGTGAAACATGTGTGTGAGCAACTCAGGCCGAGAAACTTGTAAAGACTTTTTGTTTTATTTCTTCTTTGAAGACTCAAGAAAGTGGCTTTTCTCTCACGATTTGTCTTGTACGCTGAAGTCACAGTGCCTCTATGCGGCCTTTAACCCCCTCCACTGCAATAACTCCTCTGCACTTGCTTTTCTTCTCAATCGACTTGCTATTACGAGCCAGTTTTGCATCCACCACGGCCTTTGTCTTCTTTAGTCTGCCAGTCTCTTCTCATTCTCTCCTTCAAGCCCAGAAACTACCCGTTTCATTACGTGTACCATTGCTTCTTCGTCTTCTTCATACAGTACCCAATTGTCTCCATGAAGCCTTTGTTCTTTTCCATAATTCCTGCGAATAAGAGTGTGTCAAGCCCTCTGTAAAGAACATAAATTATCTTGTGTGAAGAGCTTCAAGAAAACAGAAGACCAAAAGGGAACGGTGCAAAGAAGAAACAACGCAAAAATACTTCTTGGAATATTGGCTCGATGAAAAGGACGAAGTGACGAAGACAGGCGAAGCGGAGAAGCCGCAGACGGAGACGAAGACCGCCGCGAAGAAGAGAAAGAAGCTGGAGAAGGAGGCGAAGATACGAGCGGAGGAGAAGAAGAAGCTCGAAGCCGAGTTGGCGGAGCTCGACGAGCAACGTGCACGTCTTCTCGCTCAAATTCTAAGCCCATAATGTTGTTGCTTGTGCTTTTTGGATGACAAATAAATTTACACGTCCCTTTCTTGAATTAATGGGGTTGAAGCGCGTGGAAAAGAAGATTTGACTCGATTAATCCAAATCTT
Organism: Poikilolaimus oxycercus; assembly: GCA_034700245.1. Lineage (NCBI taxonomy): Eukaryota > Metazoa > Nematoda > Chromadorea > Rhabditida > Rhabditidae > Poikilolaimus > Poikilolaimus oxycercus. The sequence goes on along the minus strand of JAQIXL010000401.1, from coordinate 18,634 downwards.
GAACTGAAACGCTCTTCGATCAAAGACGTGCATTTTAATCACTACGGAGAAACTAAGAACGCGGGTGCAAAATTTTAGGCCTCTGGGCGTCTCTCCCATCGGAGCGAACGTTTCGACTCGCCGTGGAATGTTGCTAATGGAAGCTAAACATGTCAAAGAAGCACAGAAAGACCTCAAAGTTTCACACTCTCAAAGACTGTGAATGGTGTCCAATTGATCGGTCTCGAAGCGAAAAGCTTTAGCGCAAAAGAATATGGTAGGCGCCGGCGCCGTGATCTGGCGCCGCGCCAAATCGCTTCTCGGCATTTTCTTTTTGCGTTTTGGTTGTTTCTTCTTGTCTTTTCTCGCTTTTTGGAGCTTTTGCTTTATCGATGCACTTTGTCTGTGCCGTTCTTAAGTTTCCTGTAGTGCCCGAATACTTTCACGCGGTTAAGTATTCCAAAATATGGTCAACACATGAGAAAAATCGCTCTCGTTTCGTCGTAGAAGTTCCTATTCAGAACGAATTGTTTTCAGGACGATGTTGCGTCGCGGCGTGTGCTTGCTGAACAGAGTGGCGTCGCCGTCGATCCGCGCCTACTCGGCGGCTGCTCCGGCAGGTGAGCCATTTCTTCTTCTGTTAGAAGCCTAAACCGAGAAAACAGTCGCTATCAGTGGTGAAGAAGTAAGATCTGGAAGCGACTGTCTTGTTGCTTTTCATTTTGTGCGTCAACGCATTCGTTGGAAAACTGATTCACTTCTATAGTTTCAGGTTTTCCCGTGAACGCGAGTGAGTCGAGCAGCGCGTCGCCGCTACCGAGTGACTCGCGTGAGCCGTCGCCGCGAGTGGCTGCCCTCGTCGAGCAGATCCTCGCCCTGCCCCTCCTCGAGGTTCGTCTTTTCTTTCTTTCTCAAATAGCTCTGCTATTAGGCTGCTTAAATCTTCCATTAGCGACGTCTTTCAGGTTTCGGACTTGAATGCGGCCCTGAAGAAGCGTCTCAACATCCCCGATGGGCCGGTCATGTCGCCTGGTTTCTTCGCTGCTGCCGTCGCCGCCCCTGCTGCCGGTTAGTTTGATGGGTTTTTAATCGCTGTTCTATTACATTTCAAAAAAAAAGCGTCGCGTATTCCCTACGTTCGTAGTAAAACCAAAGCATGCATCAAAAGCTTTTCACAGTAAAAGCTAATTGATGGATCTTGCAGCAGCTCCAGCCGCCGAGGCTGCCGCGTCTGACACGCCGCAGAAGATGACCTTCAAGGTGACGTTGGCCAAGTTCGACGATGCGAAGAAGATCGGTCTCATCAAGGAGATCCGCAACCATGTGCCCGGTCTCAATCTCGTTCAAGCAAAGAAGGTATGTTCCAAGCGTTTACTTCAATAAATGCGTGAGGAAGTTAAATTGATTAGAAGACCATCACCGTTCCAAAAAAAAGTGAAGATACAATATTGTTTTCAGTTCGTCGAGACAGCGCCGGTGACTGTGAAGGATGATCTGGGCAAGCAGGAAGCTGAAGAACTCAAGGCCGCCCTCGAGAAGGTCGGCGCTGTCTGCGAGATCGCCTAAATGGTAGGAGTTCTTCTCTTCTTCAAGATTTCTTTCATTCTAGACGACTCCTGCATCTCATTTCGCTCGTCGACGCTTTCGATCCGGCCTTCATTCATCGAGTTTCTTCTTCTTCCTCATTGTTCTCTTCTCGTTAGGTAGTCAGAAGTATGTTAGGCGTGCTCAATATTTCCTCTTTCTTGTTTTGTTATCGGTCTTTTCTTGTTGTGAATGAATTGCAGAGATAAAGTGAGGGAGTGAAAAATCACTGTGTCTGCTCAATAAGAGATGATGAAGAAGAAGAGTGGTGACAAGGGTTTTTCACGTCCAAGCTTTTCACCAATCTTTTGTTCGCTTCGTGCAATAAGTCGAGCAATGCTCGCTGCAGAAATGGCATCGTCCATGCGTTCTAGTCTAATATTGCGAACGGGCGCTCGCTGATGTTCTCTGATGCTGCGCATTCAGAAGAAATAGTCTCTTCGATGTTGAGTTGATGAGGGTCGACCCAGCCCTTTTAAAGGCGCCTCACCTGAAACTTCTTTCTCTACAAAAGCACTAGAGAAGGTGAGTTCTCAAAGAAAAGAGAAAGAGAGAAAGCGACAGGAATCCAAGAGTGCGAAAGAAGAACTTCATTGGGAAATGGAACAGCTCCAAGTGGCTCATCAAGCGTTGAAGAAGGAGAACCGACAGATGAAGGCCGACTACATGAAGTTGGAAGCGCGTGTCGAGGCCCTGGAACACAAGCTCAAGACTCTCGCCCGACTCTTCTCTTGATATTTATTTCTTTCTTGTTACAGAACAATAAAGAAGAGGAGTCAGTTGTGGAAGAGCTTGAGGAGTTTGGAGCCAGTCTTCGAGGAAGATGGCGACTTCTGCAGTTGAATCGCCTTCGGAGTCTTGGAACGAGCAGCACGACTTGTGGAGCGGAAGGAGAAGCCCTTGCCTGAGAACTTCCAAGACCAGCCAGAGACTCACGACTCGAGCTGACAATCTCGGAGTCGGAGGAGCAGAGTCGAGGCGAAGGAGAGCGAGCGTCGACGAGAGAGGCGAAGTCGAGGAGTGCCGACAGGGAGCGCCGTTCACTCACGGCGTTCGTCTCGGCGAAGCGGGCGCCCCATTTGGCAGCACAACGTCTGCCATCCGCCTCGCTCACTTGTCTGTGAGAGTGAAGGGAAGATGGAAAGAAGACACCTGTATCTCTCGAGATCATTCTTGTTGCCGAGCACTACAGTCTTGTGTTCCCTCACACAGAGAAGATGCTCGTGTCGTTGGATCTTCTCCAACAGAGCTTCTGCGTATTGTAAAGAAAGTTGACTTGTGATGTCGTAGACGACCACGTAAATGTCGGCCCATGAAAGATAGCGACCTGAAGACTGAAGGATTTCTTTGGGGGAACCTTCATCACGACCAGATCCATCCACAGTGTCCATGAGCCAGACCATCATCGGCTGGTTATCCACATTGTCCTGCAGACAGTACGTGTCTTCTACAACTCCTTCTCCTTCAATTTGAGTCACCTACCAAGTGACGGATCATATTCTCCGATGAAACGCTTTGTGATGTATTTGACGGCAAGTGCTAGAAAAGAGAACCGTCACCAATGATATAAGTTTATTCAGGAGAGTCTAAATGATGCACCAAATCTATCGATTTTTGCAATAAAACACGGAACACTAGAATTTAACATTCAGAACAAAAGATATTTACCATTTGTATGGAAGCCATTGACTATCTTGAATAATTAGAAGAAAATGAAACTGGCATACCCGATTTCCCAGAACCCGCCATTCCTATCAAGGCAACGTGAAGTTCAAGAAGAGGAGCAGGACGCATCCTTCGAGGGGCGAGCAGCTGACTTGTGAGGGAGGGAGGAAGGGGGGACGGGTCAGAGACAAGACTCGGGAGCAGGGGCGGGTCGGTGGAAAGCGTAGGGGGCACCGGCCCTCGTTCGGTCAAAAGAGAGGATGAAGGGATCGTATGGATGAAAGAGAAGCGAGACCTTCGGCATGCCCGGATACGACACATCGGGGTCCGTCGTCCACAGGTCGAAGTGAATCCAGTTCGCATTTCGCACTTCCACTCTAGAACAGCCGCAAATATCATATGAGGCATGCAAACCTTGTTCGGGGCTCAATCGGAAGTCGATGTCTTTCGACACAGCTCCGAAGAATATGACTGAATTGGAAAAGAGATGGATCGAGATAAGGAGAATCTGCCTCAAGACGTGTCGAGGTGTGGGGAAGCTGGCTCAGAAACTTGCGAACCCACCATCCTGACAGATCTACAACCTCTTGTTGAGAAGTACTAAAGACATACCCAATGAATTAGCGCGAAGCTTGTTCAAATAGGTTGTGTAGAGTTGTCGCGACCAAAAGCTGTTGTTTTGACCCATGGGATGAATGGTCTGACAGTGATAGGGGTACAGGAGCGACTCGTGGAAAGCTTCGAAGAAATGCAGAAACGTTGCATCGTATTCGTCAAAGACGTGAACCACCTGAACATTAGACATTTACGAGCAGCTTACTTGAAAGTGTCGCCAATCAAATATGACGAAAAAAGTGCTGAAGAATTGTGTTTCGTTCACCTCTATTAGATCTTTCAACACAGAATCTAAAGGCAAGTTAAAGAAAAATTCATTTCTGAATACCTTCTGGAACCATTCGAATAAGAAAGTAATAACTTTCAAAAAGCTGCACTCGCCACATTTTCAGCGTTCGAATTTCTTGTGATTTCGACAGAAATTCGCTAACCTAAGACATAAGATTACAAAGAGGAAAAAAGACCTTGTTGTGTCTCACAGCTTTCAAATAGAGAAACGTGAAGAGCTCTTGCTTGAGCATGGACAGAAAGCAGGATCCTGGTCGAGGAATGGCGGGCACGAAGTCTGTTGGACTGTGGATTTGTGATTCTGATAGCATTATCGAGCCGACTTCAAGCAAATGCTGAAGCATGCCTAGAATCGAGAAAACGATGATGCTTCTAAGAGTCCCTACCATCGTCAGTGATTCGAAAGAGATGAATAGCCTGGTGCTGTTGAGAGAGAACACACAAGTAGTTCTCTTCGTTCACTCGAGTCACGGACACCGACTGGACAGGCGTTCGATCAAGCAAGAAAGCTTGTCGGGCTGTCTTCTCGCATTTCTACGAACATCGATACTTATATACGTCGCCGACCTGAATATCGACAACATAGAAGTCACTGCATTCGAGTTGGACGTTGCTGCCGACGGTTGCAATACTCTCATTGTTTCGATAAACAAGCGGGAGTTGTCGACGTTCCTCGGGCACCTGAAGAACAAGTAACCGCACCAAGCGCCTTCCCACAGGTGCTGTAACGACGACGATAGCAAAACGGGAGTCGGGCGTCACAAGGCAAAGATCTTTGTTGAGATGGAACTCGGGACGTTCGTTACGTGACGTCAGTTCCACTGCTTGACGAAATCGAAAAACTTTCTAAAGCAAACGTCAAGAGGAAATGAGGGCACCTCGAAGAGCTTGAAGTGATCCGGTTCGTGACCGCCCATCTGAATCCCCATGTACTCGTAGATTCTTATTGTTCGAAGATCAAAAGAAAACGCCAACAAGTGTCGACCATCAGGTGTGAATCTAGTCAAAATCGAGAACTAGAGCTTTAGAAACCTCTTTGGGAAGATAGACGGTTGCAGTCTGAGCTGAAGCTTCTCTGCAGGATGAAAACATTGCGCAAACTCTCGACTTCCAGCGCGACAACTTGTCCCTTAAAGAAGAATTGAATCCGGTGGAAATTGTTACCAGGAGGTCTCCTGCCCAATTCTCTCCTTTGAAGCATGATGATGGGATTCACACTCTTTGGTCGCGAGCATGACGGCAACGGGTTGTGACTTGCATAGTCCTTAACTACGAATCTTGACGGCCTCGCCGATACAGAAGGCAGATCACAAAAGCTTGAAGTTTCTGTTTGAGAACTTCGCGATTCGCTCAGCCGACCATCATCGTTTCTTTCGTCCATGTCCATCATATCTAAGAATCTTCGCGTAATTGAAACATGTTGACAATGAGATATGCACAGTGTTCCAACTGTCAACGAATCCTTCCACAAAGACCATTTACATTATTTATCTATCTGAATTACAAAATCGCGAGTTCTCTAGACATTGCCTTCACGCTTGAAGGTGTCAGGCTCATAGACGCCCGGTGCAGGAAAGTCCTTCTCAAAGAGATTCGAGCGCTCGCCGCTGAGGAACTGACGGCGGCGCTCGGCCTTGATCGCATCGGCGCGCTTCCTCTGCTTCTCTTCCGAGGTGCATTCGTGAAAGTCCCGCTGCTCCAAGTCACAGTACTTGCGTCCGAGCTTCGCCCCGAAAGCCTCCATGCATTTGTAGAATTGCAACTCGAAGACTCCACAGTAGCCGCCTGAATCAGAATGGAAAAGAAGCAGCCAACTCACGCTGGTTCGTTAGGGGCAGGGAGAATTTGTCACTGAGAGGTGTTTTAATAAGAGGAGTGAGCGTCATATAACGCTCAGAAAGCGTGTTCCCCGACATCTAAAATACGTTTCCCGAGACAGTCATTGAACTAAACGATACATAGGAGTCGGCCATAAACCGTAATAAATATTGTCAGCTTTGCACATAAACTTTATTCATCACGAAATATCTAAGACTCAAAGTGTGTAAGCATGAATGTCTGTGTGAAAAGTGTTCTTCGTGTATGCAGATTGTGGAGGCGGCGCGGGAATCTCCTTAGCAATTTCACACAGGGAGAAAATCGATACGCGGGCTTTAAGTGCTAGGAGAGACGCGGACTGGAGACGCGCTGTCCGCATGGACGTGATCTACGACGTTGTAGAAGGTGAGTCTTCCTTTCAACATTACAACTTCGAATTGCTGATAATGAGATTTTGCACACATAAGTAAGGGAAGGTTTGCAGCAATACACGTCGCAATCCCAATTGTTGCCTTGGTCTTCCTTCTTGTCGTCTTCTATATACATGGATCGAAGGAAAAGCGCGAAAATGAAGAGGCAACAGGTAAATGTTCTCAAATTGAGAAAATTGTGAACATTTTAGGGAACGCTGAAGAAGAACTGAAAAAGGAAGAATAGATGATCGAGGACAAGAGAGAGTCACAAACATATGTCACTCATTATATGCACAACTGAAATTCCACACTAACATGACTAGCATGTCGCTTAGAATCATTTAAATTGTCAAAATAGAGTAGAAGGTCTGAATAAAAATCGGATCTGTCGAGTATCAAATTACCGGCCTTAGCCAAGCCCATCCATTTCAGATATCAGATGAAAACCGTCAAGATGAAGTCAAATATTTTCACCTCGAGCAACTGCCTGCAACGTTATTCAAAGTCTATAAACCACTTACGCTAGTGAACGGGTAGATCAATTGTGCTCTTCACGAACTCGGCAAAATTTCCGTTGTCGTCGACATCGGCGTATTTGATAAAGAAGGGGTCCTTCGCAAGAGTCGACAGACTTGCACGCTCAGTCGGAGCCTTCTTCAGGCATTTCGACACAAACGCCACAAGTTCATCCGAATAAAGACGAAGTGGAAGAGTTGGCGGTGGTTCATTGACAATGTAGTCGAGCATCTCGAAAATAGCCATCGTGGCAGGAGTTCCTGATGGAAGCGGAGCAACCTGAAACAGGAAAGTAATAGGAACAAAATCAGCTCACATCTGCTCTGCCGTCTGCCAATTCGATTTGCTCTTCCGGAACATTGAACATGAGCGAATAGTCATGCTTCGACAGTGCCGGCACCGGATAGCGTCCTACAGAAAGCTCCACCAACGAGAGACCAAAACTCCAAACGTCCGATTGAACTGTGTAATGGCTGCCAGTGAGACGCTCCGGCTACACACGAGGTAAATGACGAAATCATACCCACCGCCATATACGATCGTGTTCCAACGAAAGAATTAGCCATGCTGTCAATAAGCATTCCGGAAACTCCAAAATCGCACAATTTGATTTCGCCTCGACTGTTCACCAGCATATTTGACGGCTTCACATCTACAACAGTTAATTCAACCGTTAACAAGCTAAGCTTCTGCAAACCTCTATGAAGGATTTTAATTTCTTCCTTGAGATATGTAAGACCGCGCACAACAGCAACGGCAATGCGACCAACTTTCGGCTCATCGAGGCGTCCAACCTTCTTTAGAACAATATCCAAGGAGAGTCCATCCATATACCTAGAAAGTATCTTGTCATTGCCAAGCTGAATGAACTTACTCCATACAAATGGAAATGTCATTGTTGTCGGTAAATGCGCCGTAGAAGCCAACGATATAGGGTGAATTGCAATTATGAAGTACGGCGAGCTCCTTGATTATCTGCGTTCGAACTGAAGGCTTCACTTCCAGATGGACAAGCTTCCGAGCCATAATGATCTTGCGCCGTTTATGCATAACCTAGGCGATGACCGATAATAAAGCGAGCTAACCTTATTAACGACGCCACCATTTCCATGTCCAAGCTCACCAATTTTCTCGAGCATTTCTTCATTCAACTCCTGAAACGAAGAAATAAACAACAGAAACTAAACAAAACCAATTTAATTCCTTCCTTTTCGTGCATCCATTCGTGCATACGCTGCTTCTGCGGTTCCGTGAGACCCAAACGCTTGAGCTGTTCATCGATAGTGACGCTCGCAATGTCCTCCTCCTCCTGAACGACCCATCTCTTTGTTTTATGCAAAGAATATTCCAAAGCAATGTTAATTCTTCTTAACAAAAATGACCTTATCTTCCTTTTCGTTTTCGTTGACTGTTGGTGGAAGACTTAGATTTAATGGATTTCGTGGTCGTTTCCCGATTCCGCTCATTTCACTCTTTCACCACTCGCGTCTAAAACGTATCAAATTCTCAACACTACTGGCAAAAAAGCAAGGAGTTTGGAATCGAAGGCGATGAAAATTCCGATAAATTCCGCGGATAACATTCAGTAACTACAAATAGTAACGAAATAGCATGTGAACCGGAAAGGAAGCCATCAATACACGTGTAGTGCACGAAAATATCACCCGAGAGGTAGGCAAAGTGGGCGGGGCCAGGAGAGGGAGCGCCGGCGCCGGCGCCAGCAGAGACGCAGACGGTCTGGAGAGAGGGGGCGGATGCGATGCTCTTGCATCAGCGAGGCTGGCACTCGAGTGAGGAGCACCTTTCACTCTCCTTCTCCCCTAGGGGCTCCTATCGAGGGACGCTTCAGTTTCATGTCTTACCAGCGCAATTCGCGCCTTCGAGAATTTTCGAATTGTGGCGTGCGCGCGACTCATTTCGCAACTTTCTTCGTTGTGAAACAGTTTCATCCTGTTTGGGCCCCTAAATTTTCGTTGTCTCAATATAATTGCTAATATGTCGATCGTTACGTATTTCTTCCGATTTTAATAATGACACATTTAGTAAAAATATGATGTCGTAGTTGAAAATCGGTCGATGTGTAGGAAATGGAAGAACTGGGTGGTGGAGTTGGGCGCTCTCTGTGCGTAGCGACGCACTTTGTCCCGCGTGCGTCATTGGTTCCTCCCCCTTCGCTCTTTGGTGTAGACACTCTTCCTTCCTCGCGCCATCTTGTGTCGCGTGATAAGCTTTCCACATTTCTATCTTGTCTCTGCAGGGTACACTCTGCGTCCGACTCTTTGCCATGAGAATCTGGACTTCGGAGCATGTCTTTGAGTAAGTTCGTCTATTTGTGACAAATCTTCATTTGTTCAGTCACGCTTGGGAGACGGTTGTGAACGCGGCCTGGCAGAAGTATCCGAATCCAATGAACGGAGCTGTCACTGGCATTGATGTTCTTCGACAGCGAGTTGAGGAAGGAAAGATCGTTTCCGAACGCTTGCTACAATCCCACTTCGCCATTCCTTCCTGGACTACTAAGGTGTGTGGTCGTCTTTCTTCTCATCCCTCTTCTTCAGTTGACAGGTTTCTCTGGTACGCAATACTCACACGAGACGACGATCATCGACCCCACTTCGAGAACCATGTCTCTCGCCACTCGTAATGTGAGTGTTCTTTGGACTTTTGTACGGAGAACTTTTTAGCTGAACGCAGCCAGTTTTCTTCGCGTAGACGAAAAGCTCGTTTACTGCCCGCATCCGACTGACGCTGGCAAGTGAGTGTTTTTGACGGGTCTGGTTGGGTCGCCCCGGAAGCAGCTGTTGCTTCTGGCTGGTATCGTTCTTCGAATAAGAGCTCTTTTCTAGGACAATTCTTCGCCAAGAAGCTGCCGTGACTGTCAGTCTGCCTGCGCTGACCGATTACTGCGAGCGGACTTTCCTCAATATCTACCAGACGAATGCAACGAAAGTAAGTAGCTTTGATCGTTAGCGAATCTTTTCTTGAAGGGACGGAAGGGCATCGAGTGGGTCATCGACAACTTCCGCAAGGAATACAACGAACTCTCAGCCAAAGTTTCGCACGAAGTGGCCGACATGTCTGAGATCGTCATGGGTGCTTTCAATCAGTCTCGTCGCTAAGCGGCGATCTCCAAACTCATAGGTTCCCGTCTTTTTTTAAAAATTCATATAGAGTAAGCTAGAGCGTTTGTGATATGCAGAGTTTCTAAGACTACTAATATCCAGGTCTCTCTTTATGACTTGTCAATAGGCGGGTTTCCGAGCATTAAGTGTCGTGCGTTATGTTGATCCCTTCCAACGCTCAACAAAAATGCCTCGATGACTTCTTTTCTTTTCGAGTCAATCGGGATGAAAAATGCAACTGTGTCTCGCCGCGTTGGTAGTGTCCTCTCAGTGTGATCTCGTCTCATTTCATTCTTCTTCATTGATAAAGTATGGCAGTGAAATTCATACACGCTTAGTTTTTACTTCTCTTGAGCTGTGCTCTTCTCAAGCATCTCCCGAAGAAGCGACTCGAGTGTATCTTGACGTCGGATCAACACATCCAGCTGAAGAACACTCGATTCTTACACTCACTCACCTGACGACTCAAAGAGTCCGTAGTCTGTTTGATAACCGCCGCCAGAGAACTTTCGAGTCTCATTTGTAGGCGGTCGACTTCGACTCCGAGAACACGGTGAAAGGCCTCGTAGTCGAAGACTGCCGCTGCTGCTTGACTTTCTGCGACGGAGTGCAAATGTCTGGGAGGAGGCACAGGCTGTAGATCAACTCTCGCGATGGAATGTTCGTCCCGATTGTCGATCTTCTTTGGTTCCTCGCATTTGGAGTCTGTCGTTACTATAGCATTTGACTGGGGCTGTGGAAAGGCAGCTCGACCGACGCGGGCTATCCGAGCCAAGACTTCCGCCTTTGAGTTATCGGTCGTTCTCTCTTCTTCAGTTTGATCCTGCGTTGAAGTATGTAAAGCTTCTTCGGAAGGAGAAGAAGGTCTCTCTTCAGAAGCAGTCGCATCAACAGGAGGAGGTGTTCTAATCAGCGAATCTCTTATCGAAACCTCGCTTACTTTGAAGAGCTTTTCTCGTCGGACATCGCCTTGACCTTCTTCAATTTCACGAGTTTCGCCGTATTTGCTTCGAAAATGAGAAGGGAGCCACCAACTTGCATTCCTTCCAGATTCTTTTCCCATCCAAGAGACTTGCGAGAAAGTCGAAGTTTTAAGCTCGGCTCCGTTGAAGACTGATCTTCATTCATTTTCATAACACAAACCGTGATATTGAATGACGGTGAAATGACGAACGACTCGCAGGAGAGAAGACCCGAAGAACCGTACTCGAACGTCATTCCCGTTCCTTCTTCCACGACGAAGACTGCATTTTGGCGCTCAGCCATGATGCATAACTACAAGTTCAACATCAAAGGAAATGCGAACCAAGGCCAAAAGTTTGGAGAGTTCTCGGACTGTCCCTTCGGAGAAGGCAACAGCCCATTTCTGCTGCGCGTCATCCGTAAAGTAGACGTAGAGAAGATGGGAAGAAAAGTCTGTCAAGAAAAACTGGACGCGATTACTTTAGACTCACCTAATCCTGGAGCCACTGTGACGTGAGTAACAGCTTGCTTCTCGGGAGTGTACAGAAGAAGACGATTCTAAAGATTGCTGTAGAGGCGTTGGGGGAAACGAACCGTGGCGGCTTTGATGAGGGCGAGACCTACCCGTCCCTTGCTGGAGAAGGCACCATTGGAGTCGAGGGCAAAACAGTGGACGGCAGTCGAAATGAGGGTCACTGTGTCAGGAAGCGCTGCTCGCGACTCATCACGTGGCTCTGCATCGAAGAGAGAAGTGAGACGTGACCTGTACTCCCTCTTTCCCTCAGCTACACTCACCCAATGCTCTCCGTGTGATTTCCCAGAATCTCGTCATCGTCATCGTCCGAGATAACCCCGAGATGGTGAGCGGCCCTGTCCAGTCCCCTCGCCGTCATCCTTCAAATTTATTCATGAATAATTAGGAGATGAGAGAAACATTCACGCGACGATATCACGGTCAAGAGATCAGACGCGCCTAGAAAGGACGCGTCAATAACGAGAACATTATAAGGTAGAAAAAAGCGCAAGAAAAATATCGACACTCCAAAAGGGTCGGTCTATTGCCCGTTGGAAGTGGAGGGCGCCTCAGTGCGCGCTCTCTTTGCCTCGGGTGCACCGTGATTCTGAATGTTCTTCCGATCGTCGCCTTCCGTTTCTCCATCATAGAACTCGCCGTCATCAGCTCGCACGCCGTCCATAATTGACCTTAGGAGAGTAAAGAAAAGCGATCTACAAACCTGTGAAGTCGGACATCTGGATTAGCCAGGTCTCGCGGGAGACTCTCGTCATTCAGAACTTTCATTTCTTCGCCTTCAGTTGTAATCTTCATTTGCACCGAAGGACAGAATGTGATGTTGTTCAAGTTGACAAGAACCTAAAGAGTGACGAGGAACTAAACGAAAGGAAAAAAACAGCTTTACCTGTTCCTCGACCATTTTCAGATAGTCCTGGCTGTTATCGTTAGTTGCATTTGATGGATCGATGTGAAGACGGTAATTGGGTCCAAAGTATTCAAAATAGTCATTATAAGGAAGTTCGTCAGACACCTGTAGAGTGAAAGAAAAATGCATCCACAAAACCTCCTTATCAACAGCGATAGCTGTTTCGTACGTCCAGCAACGAGCAACGTTCCTCGGAGTGTAACCACCACCGCCGACCATCATCAGAGGAACATTGTAGCTGCGGAAGAAACGAACACACTCTCCGTGGCCCCTAAAACCATACTCCGAACGTTTAAGAAAGTTACCTGAGAGTAAGATTGAATGGTCCGAGACGATCTCCATTGAGAGAGTCAGCTCCACATTGAAGCACGACGGCCTCTGGCTGGAAACGCTCCATCACCTTCGTCATAACTGGTTTGAAGATGCATTGGTAGGTATCATCAGTGATTCCATCCTTTAGTGGAACGTTCACAGCATAATGACGACCCTTGGCAACTCCAATGTCCTGAATTGTTGTGGCAGGAAATGAAGAAAAGACGAACATACCTTCAGTTCACCAGTTCCAGGGAAGAAATCACCATATTTATGAAAAGAAACCGTCATGACGCGATCGGTTGTGTAGAAGGCTTCTTCAACGCCATCTCCATGGTGAACATCGATGTCGACGTAGAGGACGCGCTTGTGATACTAAAGAAGATTGACTCCAGATTCTAATCAGACCTTTAAAAGCTCGAGAATCCCCAGGACAATGTCGTTGGTATAACAGAAACCAGATGCTTCACTCTTTTTCGCGTGATGAAGTCCTCCCATCCAATTAATAGCGATATCCGCCTTCTGTTTGTTGAGTTTCACGGCTGCAGCAAGGCTTCCTCCACTTGAGAGTTGACAGAACTCGTAGAGACCGTCGAAAAGTGGACAATCTTCACCGACATTGAACTTCAGCATTTGCTTGTTGTAGAGTTTCAGATTGTCCGGATGAGCAGATTTCAGAAAATTCATGTACTCATCCGTGTGAAATCGTGTCATCTCTTCGAATGTAGCGGGAAAGGGACGGTACACCTAAAACACATTGACATCCAGATAATTTCAGTTGTGCAAAATGAACTACGACAGCGAAGGAACAGAACAATTAGTCTACCTCTAATTCTCGATAAATTCCATAGTTGAGTATTAGATGATGCGTCATGCGAATTCGATGCGGCTTCATTACGTGACCTTGGCCGTAGTAGTAATTTCCGACATTTGAATCGTAGTAGTACGCAACACGCCGTTTAGCATGTTCTTTTACTGGTCCAGGAGTCATCTTTAAACCACTAGAAATGGAAAAATTTAGCACAAATAACCAATATACAAGAATCACAGACCACTTTGATAATAAACCCAACGTACAGAATTGCCAAAACAAATTTTTGTGAGATTTTAGTGGCGCCGCGCCAAAAAATTGGACGCGGCGCCTGCCCCATTCACTGCGCGGTTGCTCTTGCTTTCATCTTCTTGTAGCAAAGTAGTTTCGTTTGTCACGTTTGTCTGTCTTCTACGTGCTCTTGTATCCTGTGTAGCGATCTTGGAATGCTTCCCAATGAAAGCAAGCTGTGCGCTACGTTAAGTATTGTGGACAGCATTCCACTTTTGGTAACAAGCGCAAGGCGGCGAAAATTACACATGATGTAAAGTCGCATGACGTGGTTGTGCGACGTGGTGAGATGAAAAGAAGGGGCCTTGGGTAACTCTGCTTATTCTTTCGTCGCGTTCGCCAGCTCATCATGTATGCTTCAGTGATGCGACGTTGGTCCAGGACGTCGTACGCTTCGACGATGGTCTTTGCGATGCAACGCTTTTTAGAGTATATGGAGCAACGGCATCAACACTCTCTAAAGGGCGCGGTTTCTCAGGGGGAATAAGTCTAAAAACAGACTGTCCTTTTTGCTATGAGCTGTCTGCTGTGGGAAGAGTGTTGTGTTCGAGGGAGGTGCGCACTGGCGGGAATCGGTGCAACAGCTGCGAGCGCATCGCTTCGATGAATGCATAGATCAGGAGGGGCAGCCGTGTCGCCCACGGACTCGTGCTCCCGCGAGTCGACGAGAAGGTGGCTCAAGTCGCAAATGAGTCTCGCTTCCTGGAACTCTTCGGCCACACCCGTCCATCGCAATTTGCCCCCGACACAAAGATGGCTGCCTGAGGCAAAACAGCTGCGACGACTGCCACCTCGAGGGCGTAACAGAAAGCACATGTGGGAGAAAAGTTTATCCTTCATGGCTCAATTGTGCAGCTTCGAGTGAATCATCCGAGATCTCTACTTTGTAATACTAGGTGGAGTGGGAGAAGCGACAAGGGAAGAGGGTCACCGGGAAAGAAAGGCCTGAGTGGAAGCCGTCGCCGTATGTACAACTTGTTTCGGTCTCGAGTAAGTGCTTGCTTATGTACACTCTGATGGAAAGAACCGGAAAGGGGAACTCATGAGGTGCGGGAATGGGCAAGTGAAAGGACTCAAAAGGCCGAGAAGAAAGACGTTCGCGGTGACGCGTACAAAGATGACATGAGAGACGATTCTCGCGGACGACGACTTAGGACCGGCGAGAAGAGGGACGAATGCGTCGAGGAACGTAGAGTGGAAGAGGTGCCTGGGGAGACTGAGGGAAGAGTGGAGTCTCACCTGGAGAGAAGGTTGACGTCCGATAGGATGTGAGCGATGAAGAAGAGGAAGGGCGATGATGAGAGGCGACCGTGGAGAGCACGCTGCGATGTGCCGTTGACGACGGTCGGAGAGTACTGAGAAAATGATGTGGGTTAGGGCATTTCCACCTGGATGTCACAGCAATTGGTCGACGCTTCGAAAGCAGGCTATTGGCCTGAGCCTCGAGTTGAGCCGCGAGATGCTTCTTCAAGTCGGTGCAGTAGACGTCCGGAATAGCCAGTTCACATTGAGGCGTCATGATCATTTGCACCGAATTTGAGCCTGAAGCTGGATCAAGAAAAGATAGAAGAGACACACCGAAGAGTTTCCTCTCGTAGTCGACCATCTGCTTCCAAAAGCCGACATTTGGCCGAATAATGGGTCTTGCTGCCTTCACGTAATGGTACGCTTGGCGGAGTGTCATTTTCTCGTGTTTCATAAGGTAGACAATAACGAGGGAGGCTGATCGAGATACCCCAGCCACACAGTGGATGAGGACTTTCCCGCGAGTGTCCTGTAAATATCGCCGATTCTTCGCTTCAGCAGGCCACCCACCTTGACAGCCTTGACTTTGTCAGCAACGATGTCGAAATGTTCTGAGAGGCGAGCGTAGGGATTGTCATCAACGCGGATTTTCAAGTAGTCGATGCCTGCAAGAAGAGGAGAAGCAAGTGGGAGAGCAGGAAAACCGGACCTTGAAGGTAAGCGTTCGGCTCCTCCGTCGTTGCGTTCACTATGAACGTGATGCGCTTCTGCTTCAGCTTCTCTGGTTTGAGAACTGCAAACATGTTGAGGAGAGATGGACTGAAGAAACCTCCGGCGCCCGAGAGATACAAGTAGTCGGTGATCTCGCTGATCTGCCCGAAGATGCCGATTCGTGAGGACATGCCTGCAAGAAGACGCTGAGGGTGTGGGTGTTGTGGGTGACTCGGTACTGCCAGTCAGAGAACCGGTCACGGCAACCGTCTCGCGCCACTGTGCAATCGATGAGAGGACCCCAGCGACAATGGGCAAGGAAGACTGGCGGCAAGGACTGGAGCAGCTTGAGGAGAACAAGACGACATCGCTACAGCTTTTGAATCGATTAAAAAGCAATTAGTTGATTCAAAGGGAAGGAAGGGGCATGAACGAATTGGAGCAGCCCGAGACTGAAGAGGAGAGTGGAGAAGCGACGGGGGCGGGGTCTCGGCGCCCGCCAGCACACCTGAACTCGCCTCCTCGCTGAGGGAAAGCCGCCGGCGAGGGCAGCGAGGCGGCCGCCGCGCCCTCTGACGTGCCCCGGCGACGCTCCTCGGCGAGCGACAGCGAGAGCCTCGCGCCACTCGTGCTTATTCGGTTCGCGCCCCTCGTCTCTCCTTCTCCTCCTCCTCCTCCGAGTCACTCAAGGCGACATCTTCTGCGCGCCAATCGACAAGACTCGCCGCTGCAAATTCGGCTCTTCGAAAGCCTTCAAAAAGGAGGGGGCACAGAGCACAGACTTGGTCTACGAATGAAGAAAGCACTGGCCAGCCAGGACAAGAACAACCACAGGGCTCTCTTCGGCGGGCTCACATCTCTGGCCAAGTGCGATCAATGCCGTCTGCTCTCTGTTGTCCTTCGACGAGGATGAGGGACATGAATAACAGGACACGCAAGTTCAGGTGTTCAAGACCTGCTCTGCATCGCTCAGAGATTCCTTCTATCAATAAATCATGCAATGTTTTCGAGACCGGCCGTCAGGAAATGCCAGACTTGTTAGAATTCAGTCAGCCTTTCAAGCCACCAAACTACAATCTACGATGCGAAGAAGCCAGAAAAAAAAATCGGCAAAGCCATCCGACCTTCATCTTTTATGATGCATCTGCCTCTTGATGCCGATTTGTGTTTGTTTTCCTGTTGTCTTTGGAGCTCGATCAACACTTCCGACGATTGCCATCCTCCACGTTGTTACATTGTAGAAGAATTTCTTTCAGGAAGATGTTACTCAAGATCTGCATGCTTACGACGCTTGCTTCGCTTGTTGCCGGTGACAAGGAGCGAGTGTTGGATGGGGCGGCCTCCCGATTCCGTGGTCATGCTGGATCTCGACAAGAGGAGGAGAGCGATTCCGAGCGTCATGTTGATCATCAAGCCATTCTCGGTTAGCCGCCTTGCATTGCTCTAGGCCTTTTCCATCTGCATTTTATTTCTTACGAAATCGTGGATATTGTTTATAGGCTCGAAAAAGGGCGCGGAAGTCTTTGATGATTTGCCTCCCGAGGAGTCCAAGAGACGGCTTAGGATCCTTGCGGTCAAGATGGATAAGAACGGAGATGGTTTTGTCGATTTGGACGAACTCACAGATTGGGTTCACAGGCAAGTCTTCCTTCCTTCTTCTATGCCAAATCAGATCCATGTTGTCCCTCGACGACGAAGATGTTGATGAGCGGTTAGGAGAGATGGATGAGAACCATGATGGCAAAGTTTCTTGGGCCGAGTATATCAAGGATTCGTTTGCCGATCAAAGTCTCGATTCTCTAGATGCCGACGACAAGAAATTAATGGAAGAAGATCGAAAGTGAGTGTTTTGTTCGTAGATGATGAAATTGTTCTTAGATACTTCACGGCCGCAGACTTGGATGGTGATGGACAGCTGGATCGCAACGAGACGGCTGCTTTTCTCAACCCGGAGAACTCGCCGCACATGCACAACACGCTGCTTCAGGTGCTCCAGAGTGTCTAGTTTCGCATTCCCGCAGGTTACACTGGCCGAGAAAGACGAAGACAAGGACGGGGCGATCAATCTGAAGGAGTTTCTCGGAGAGATGTACGA
Source organism: Poikilolaimus oxycercus (assembly GCA_034700245.1). Taxonomy (NCBI): domain Eukaryota; kingdom Metazoa; phylum Nematoda; class Chromadorea; order Rhabditida; family Rhabditidae; genus Poikilolaimus; species Poikilolaimus oxycercus. The sequence goes on along the minus strand of JAQIXL010000401.1, from coordinate 767 downwards.
CAACAAGCAGTCCGAATGGCACAGCGTCGAGACAACTCGCTTCAAAGAAGAATATGACCAGGTTGCCTTTCATCTTCCGTCCCTTTACTTCATGTCTTAAAGAATCGCGATGGGCTGTTGACGGGCGACGAAATCCGCGCTTGGCTTATCCCAGATCTGCGCGATGTGGCGAGGAAAGAGGCCGAGCATCTCATCCAAGAGGCAGACACTGACAAGGTCTGTGTGCTTCTTCTCTCTCAAGTCCTTCAGGATAGTCGCCTCTCGATAGACGAAATCGTCGCTGACTACAACCTCTTTGTGGGCTCTGAAGCAACAAATTACGGCGAGCATCTTCACAAAGTTGAACACGAGGAATTGTGAAAGATCTGTTTTATGCATGGACCGAGTTCAGTAATCACAGGGCTTCTCAAGGGGGCGGGGGTCTTCAGTCCACACCACTGAAGATCTCCGAATTCTCAATTGCTGTACACAGTTTTTGCTTGAGCTCCGCGAATGATGTATAGGGCGGCAGGTCGAGGCGGTTGAAGCTGCAAAGTTCTCCTTCTCTGGGTGCTAACATGACTTTAAAGGACCTTGCCGGGGAAAAATATGACTTTGGCTTAATCGATAGAGCTCGTCGGGCTGATCAAAAAAGTCTTTTACACCTTGGGCCGGAAACGAATGAAAAGGGTCCAAAACGGCCAAAAGAAATTCGAAATTTGAATTTCGCGCCCCATATTGCCGGCCCCAGAAACGTGACGGGACCCGCGCGCGGTATACGGTAGCGA
>JAQIXL010000400.1:0-33222 GCA_034700245.1 Poikilolaimus oxycercus | reverse complement strand
GAAGCGGAAGCGGAAGTGCCCAAAAAGTGCGGAAGTCACGGAAGCGGAAGACGGAAGCGGAATTCCGCACAGCTCTGGTTGGGATTCAAAGCGGGCAAGGAACAACTTACTGCCGGACACTTTGGGTTGCAAAGTACAAACCAGCATGAAACTGCGAAACAACGTGAACTCGAAATTTCAGGAAAGGGCGACTTCGAGGAGGGCTACATGAAGGGCTGGAAGGATGCGAGTCAACTCGGCTCTGCGTCTGTTGCCAGAGATCGGCTTCGGACAGACTACGCCGATCGTGAAACCGGCTTCCAGGAAGGCTACGCCAAGGGACTTCGGTGAGTTTCATCTTGTTGTCGTCTTGTTGTTCCAGTTGTTTACTTGTTCGTTTACAGTGATGGAGGCATGTCGGGTCTCTCCAAGTCGATGCACGATCTGTCGAGAAGGAAGGGCACCGGCGGCTTCTCCGACGGCTTCATTCAGGGATACCGGTAAGTCGCTTTTTTTCTTGTGATCTACGCGTGCAAAAACGCCCGAAATGCCGCCGTGACATATTGAGAAAAGATGGAAACCGAGAAGTGGCATTTCTTTCAGAGACGGTCAGTCGGGCATCTTCGGTGACCGCATCACACCCCAGCTGATCTCCCGTCTCGAAGAGCAATACCACGATCAAGACGAGTTCCGCAACGGCTACCTCGAGGGCTTCCGTGAGGGCGCCGCGTCGCGGGGTGGCGAGAAACGAGTATGTCTTGCTGGATTTTGTTGCCCATCCCCGACCTTCTCCCTCCTCTCATTCATTTCAATTCAACCCGGGACTCGAACCTTTTGCCGGGTCATAAAGACGACAGCGTCACGCTCTCTTCCACTCTCGAGAATAGAATGGAAGGGCAGGCGAGGGCGGAAATAGCCGCATCATGCTTCGTCGCTGCCCATGTGAGAGGACGCGTAAGGCTAATAACGTCAACGAAGGGGGTTCGGTGCCAGTCCGTGGCCGGCTCCTCTCCCGCCTTCCCTCTCCTCCCTCTCCCCCTCTTCCCAAGAAGCGTGAAGTTCCATGTCATTCCGGGTTTTATGCTATTGCAAATGTTTTCGCAAGCCTGGGAAAGATGACCGGCCTCCCACGCTGGGCCTACGCAGCAAGCCTCGAAATGAGCACTGAAGAGAGCTAATTTTAGACCTTCGAGGACACACGACGACTCCAACAGAGCTTGAGCGAGTTGACCGAAAGGCTAACTTCTCTTGAGAAGGTGAAGGGCGATGAGATTCACTCGACCAAGATCTACCACGTCTGTGAGTGAAGTGATCATTATATGGCTCTGTTCTTCAATTTTTACAAAGAAATGTTGAAACTGAAATCTTGCAGACAACCAACAACCCGAATTCACCGGCTACAGCTTCACCGGCCAGCAACTCGCCCACGAATTGGAGGAATTGAACACCTCTTCGCGTCGCTCCACTCTTCGTCGCCACTACACGGTTTGTCACTTGTATACTCTTTTGTTTACAAGTCTTTATTCAATGATTCACGAGTAAACAACGTTGTTTACAGCCGGGCGACTACCTGAAGTACGAGGACCAGGAGGGCTACAGCAGCCTCGGCCGCAACCGTCGCTCGCTTTCGGCGTCCGCCCTGGGACGAGGTTCGTTGTCACCTAGGAGTCCTTATCCGCCCACGACTCCCACGAGTCCAACTAACTGACAATGAATAAATGCACCCCCCACATCACAACAACATCACCCAATTATGGCCCCCGATTTACATCGGTAGTTTGTAGTAGTTATTAGAGACATTGATGATACGGTAATTATGAACTTTTTCGTGCAAATATCGGCAATTTGTGACAAGGCGAGAGAGGTGCAATATTGAAGCGCTGCATGACTTTCAAGAGAGTTTTGGTGTTTTTAGCATAGAGAGCCTAGGAAGCTCAAAGAAACTTCTTCTTATTTACCCTAGTGAAACTTTCTCTGTTCCAACCCCTCAACTAAGCATGGTGTTTACTTCTACTTTCTCTTCTTCGAGAGATTTTTCTCAAACAACAAGAATAACCTCTCTCTCGCGAGAACTTCTAGACTTGAAAGTAAAGTTTTGAAGAGTGCTTTTTGGAACTAAAATGACTAAGTGGGTGATCTCCTCGTAGTAGCATAGCAAAAAGCTCTAGAGGGGGTTTCCGGTTTCAAAACTTTTCTTCTATTCTTTCTCTTCTTCTTTTTTCTACACAAAACTCCTCTTCAAATTGCATGCCAGAAACTCCCTCTTTAGTTCTAGAGAAAAGGAATAACGCCAATAGTCAGGTAGACCAGAAGAGAGAGTGATACTTCTCACGAGCATCGTGCATGTGTGTGCCGTTTTGCAGAGACCACCGAGAGGAGTCGATATGCCTCGGGCACGGGCAGCTCCTACATCACCCGAGCCTCGCAGGCGGAGAAGCAAGGCACGGACACCTACTCCAAACGGTATCAGTACCGAAGCCGAAGTGACGTTGGCTCGCCGCGTCGCTACGCCTCGCAGACGTTGCTCGACGGCTCACGACCCGGGCCTACGACCCCGCATCAACGAAGGGATGCCCTGAGCACCCTGCAACGGGAGCTCGACACGCTGTCGAGGAGTCCCGACAGGTCGACTCCCCGAGGTTACTCCTCGGATACGGGCTACACCGGCTACCTCAATGAGTCCTCCACAGTGAGGTCGCGCGCCCGACAAGCGCATGGATATTCCAACTATGATTACGGTAACTAACCCTCTTCTTCTACTTCTCAACTTTCCCCAAAGCCCCCGTTCCCTTGAAAGTTTTGCAGTGCTTCTCTATTTCGTTTCTTTCGTTTCACTTCTATCTCTTTATTTTCGAACGAAAACTTGGTTATGCATGGCTTTTGGCCGGCCCCCGATGGTTCTATTTCCGAACACCAATCGAGAACAAGACTACCACTATTGCCCCCCTGCATGCTGTCTGTCTTTCAGAAACTTTCGACGGCAAGAAGGAGCAGGTCAAGTCGTCGTCTTCGTCAAGCGCCGCGCATAAGTACGCCGCGGGCGCATCCGGAGGAGTCAACGGAGCTACCGTAACCACCACAACGACGACGGGCACCGCTGCCTCGAGGCCAAAAGGTGTCGAAGATCCTGACGAGAAGCCGGCCGGCACCGAGGAGGTCCTGGTCTCGGTCAGCGAGACCATCTCCAAGGAGTCCGGACAAATCTAAAAACTCCTCTCACCCCCTCTATCCTCTTCCCTTTTCCCTAGCTTGACACACCATGAACAGAGTCTCTCTCAGTCCGTCACACTCAGGATTACGGTAGCATGATGTGCTGCATGTCCTTAGCCGAATTTCCCCTTTTCAGCTTCTCTTCGTCCATGCATACCCCACTGCCAGTTTTCGCTTCCCCAAAAAGAGTGTCCTTCTCCTGCCAATCCGTGAACGTGTGCTTCTCATTTCCTTTTCTGAAAATTCTTTGGCATAATTTCCTGCAAAACCCGGTTTGAGAAATCCCATGAAGGCATGAATTTCGTTTGCACGGCTTGCCTGATGATGCCTTTGGCCTTCTTCCTTCCTTCCCAGACACACTGCCTTCTTCGAGTCTCTCCTTATTTCACTTGGTTTTCACTTTTTCCTTTGCTATTTTCTCCCTTCCTTTCGACGCATCACCTCAGCGCTACCGATAATAAAGTACAAGAAACCTCTTCCCCGGGGCACCCGCAACCACAACAACGAGACGATGCAGCCGGCTGCAAATTGGGGGGAGTGCTTTTGGAGGTCAAACGTGTTGTGGTGTAGAACAACACCGAAGGTTTGTGAAAAAGAGTGGCGTGCTGTGGCCGTTTTTTTCTTGCTGTGCATTGGAGTGCTGATCCCCTTGCGTGCTATGAACTTCTCTCTTTCTCAATCTTTCGTGTGTCCCTATTGACGCGCCTAACTTCTTCTTCTAGAATGCTTCTTGCCGATATTGCGAAAGTACATATGTTCTAAGAAAAGAAAAGACCTGAAAATAGAGCGCTGCGGCCTTGCATCGTCTCGTTGTTGATTGTCCACAAATACTCAGAACACCCTCCTCAATCGCACAATAACCCCAGAAGTAGATCGAAAATATGTTCGAGTGAGCAGCACTAACATGTTTCGTGGTTTCAGACACTGAGGTGGACCCGCAATGGCCGGACGACCTACTTGATATCGTCCGCGAACCCATGACGAAGACGCTCGAGCGCATGCGCAAGTACTCCAACTCCATGGTCAATGTCGGTAAGTCGCTTTCTGCTTTCGCTTTTCCTGCTTTTCTTGATGTTTTTCGAGTGCTAACGCTTTCTTTGCAGATGAAGGCCAGTCAACTTCGGCGGGCGGTGTCACCGAGCACGTCGAAGAGAAGTACCACCGATCCTACAAAGAGGTTGGTTCGACTTTGGGGTTTGATTCGAGCGGACCCCCCAAGGGGCAACTTTGACACCTGTCCAGGTGTTAGTTATGAGAAATGATTGGCATTCAATATGTGAAAAGTCCCCCGCTCCTAACGAGCTGCCCTTCCGTGTTGGTTGGTGTGCATTGAGGGAGCCGGCACGGACAGGCACCACCGGGCACGGATTCCGAAGTCCGTGTCCTCTGCGGCGGGAGAACTTGCGTGTTACCACCTACATTCTGTGGTTTTTGCGAACGCTCGCGCCCTTTGCGAGGCGGGGGTTCCGGAGGTGGCGATGAACGCAAATCTTACGGTGGCACGTGTGAAGAAAAAGCTGTTGTCGAGAAAGAAGGCGCCAGATTGGGACGCAGAGTGTGCGTTCGTCGGCTCGGCTGCAGACGCAACGCATGATATCACTCGAAGAAAAGAAGTAAGAATGACCTCGAGTTGTCTGCGCGGCGTTCCTAATTTGGCATTCTATAGTCAGAACGAATCAGACAAGCGGAAATGCCATGTGTCGTGAGCAGGTGCAGAAGGCATGCGCGTCTAGAAAAGTACACAAAAAATGTGTTCTGCTACTTTTCGTTGAATTGCGTCTGCTTACAGAATCAAGCATAAGCTGTTGAGAATCTCAAAAACTGCTTGTTAAGTTTCTATAAACCCCGAGCAATAGGTATGATCGCTACGAAACATACTTCTGCAGCGAGAGAGTGAGGCACTTGCAACATTTGTCGTTTGTTATTAAAGACCAAGAAGAGCTGAACTCGTACAAAAAGTCTAGACATATCGTGTTCTTCAGTCAAAAACGCTCGAACCTATTCATTGGTGCTGAGAGAAGAAATCTCCCCTTGTTAGTCAAAAAGATTAAGCTGTAAACGATAACGTGATGCTTCGAAGAAAATTTCACGGATAATTTTAGGGAAAATAGCTTTGAGCACAGTCGAGATTGTTCCCATCGGGAGGAGGATTGTAGTTGCTCGCCTACAAGTTTGGTCGGTTTAGTCGTGCTTGTTTCTCGATCTTCTTGGAAACTTGACCACTCAGCTCGACCCCGTGGGAAGAACGTGTCACATCTTTCTCAGTATTGCACAGTGACAAAGGGAGAGAGCGGTTCGAGATCTTCTAAACTCGGGTGTATGCCTCATTGTTGAAACTTTTGAATCAAGCCGCTTAAACTGGCCCAAAGCCATGGGGCGAAATTTGACTGAAGACTTCTTCACGACAAACATGTCATTAAAACGTTGCAGGAGCACAGCTCGAGTGGACAGCGTTAAGCATCCAACTCAACTCAACGATCGTCCGAATCCCTTACCCATGCTCCAAAGCAGTTCTCTCCTTCAAATTCTTCTTCAGTACGGCAGGAATTTTCAACGCGTTTCTCGATTCCTCCTTCGATTTTCCTGACACGTCCTTGCTTTCCAGCCTTCTTTTTACAAAGTTCAGAAGAAAATCGGTGCTATTTTTGTCTCGAAACGTTTTCATTTTCTCTGTTTCTTCCCTTTCGCTGCCTCATCATGTTCGGATCACTTTCATCATCGAATGCTGCCATCCCCCCTCTCGCTGAGAATAGGCTCAACTCTCTTTTTGTTTTCATCTTGTTTACGGTCTGTCTATAAGTGTGCGTGTGTGTTGAACGTTTAGGCAGTTGTTACGTTTTGCAATTTGTTTAGAATAAGATGAGAGTTTAGGGGTTTTGCTCCATAGAGAAAAGGTTTTCATTTTCTACGAGACCTCTTCCGCAATCACTGCTGCTCCTCTGAAAAGAAACTGCCCATGCAAGGTTCTTGTGGTTTTTTGTGAGCGTTGAGAAATATGGAATGAATCATGAAAATTGAAAGACAACCACCGACCAGCTATCAATATGCCCAGTGTTACCGTGCCTCTCTTTTCACTTCTCTTCTTTTTCTCAAGCGAACTTTCATCGCTGTGTCCTCAGTTCACTTCCTTTTCCTTCCATGCGTGTGTGTAGCGTTTTTCGTCTATTTTTCTCAAACTAGAAAAATACTAATTTTTCTTGGTAGCGGAGGTGTTTCGCGCCAGATGTCTCCGTCTGCCTTTTCACTTCACTCCTCTCTTCATATCATTCGGTCCCTGGAGAGTGCCTTCTACTCTGTCGAAGCCTTACAGTTTTAGGTAGTTAGAATGGCCCCCTCTCTTCTATATTCTCTCAAAACTCTTGCTCACACACATCGCATATATACATAATAAAGAAATGTTTACAAGACTTTCGAGACATCGGTTTCATACTCCGCTCCGGAAGTGGCTGGGAAAGAGCCTCAAGATTGTAGACATGCCTCACCGTTCTTCGACAAATGAAATATCAAGCCTGGGAAGAAGGAGCGGGCGGCTAGAAATTCTCAGTAAGCAATAACGAAGCATGCGCAAGCGCTTTTAACCAGCTTTCCTGAGAAAGCTTTCATCTAGTAGGTGTAGCAGGAAAGAGTTTCAAGGCAGTCCGAAAGCACGCAACATCGGTCTCTTGAGCGCTACTTCGCGAGATCATTTCAGTTCAACAAGCGAAGAAGATGAAACGCTTCAATGGTGTCGTTTCTGAATGAAGAAGTCTTTTGAGAGTACCAATTTTCCACCTAGAGATCTTCTCATTGACTGAGACTGCCATATGTGCGAAGCTACATACACACACATGTGCCGAGACGGTGGCAACCATTTGACCACACACGAATTTGTAGGACCTCACACGATTTCAACCACGACAAGTCCCCTCGGTTTTGTAGTCCGACTAATCGCTCTTCTATTAGCGAGTTTCATTTTCGGTGTCCTTCGTCGAGACAGCTCGACAACGTGTTAGTACAAGTGAGACAAAGTAAAAGGGCTGTTTTCAAGGCTAAAAGGCCGAGAAGGCATTTGGAGCTTAAAGCGACCTTACTGGGAACGTCTCTCCTTTCTTTTCGCAACTTAAGAGGGCACATATGCCTATGTACAGCTGTAGGTCTTTTTCACCTGCAACCCCTTTTTCACTTATTTTTAATTCAAGTGTTCGCCCCAGAGGTGCGTGTTGCGAGGTGTCTGCGGTGCCGTTTCGCGGCCTGGCACTCCCAGATGCCCCCACAATTCTTCAGCTTCGTTCTGTGCTAGAGCTACAGGCAAACACTAGCTACAGTAATCAAGACCTGCACTCTTATCTGTCTGCTGCTGCAAAGTGTTCTCAGATGCCTTGTTTGAGGAAGAAGACGAAGACGGAGACAAAAAGGAGGCTGTTGGTGTGTGCCCTTTTTACGTGTATGTGGTTGTCAGCCCATACCGGAGCAGCAGCCACCCCGAAAAGCCAGTTCTTGACGATGGCGGGTCGTCCGGAGGAGGAGGAGGCCAGTCTGGGTGGAGGGCGATATTTCATTGAAAGGCGATAAGATCGGCCTTTTTTGAGCGCGGGCGCGGACCGCAGACATGGTCGTCGCCAGGGGTGGCGGCAGCATGAAACCGTTTGCGCGTATTACGCGTAGTTTCGAAAAATTCCCGTTCTACCGGCGGAACGGAGCAATGATCAATGGGTGCGTGTGAGCAGCTAGCGCTCCCGCTACTCGTCATGATCTTGTTTCCGCTCTCTGCTCTCCGGTTAATGACGGAAGTCCCCATGCTGTCTGTGGTCTGTGCAGTCTGGTTCCTCGAATACGCGTCAAAATGACCAGGCGTAGCATGTCGGTGAACAACTTTTTTTGGGCGTTTCGTGTACCGTAGACCGCCCATCATGTCTCTTGAACGACTTTTTTCGGGTGCGCTCCCGTGGGGGATGCAATAGATGCGCCTCACCCCCCGGCCGACCAAGAACCTGTTCTCCTTCCCGGCGTGCAACGACCCTCTCGAGGTGTCCAGAGACTAACACCGTTTTTCTGCACGCCTCGTTGTCTGTTCAAGGCAGCACTGCGTGGTTTCGCAGTGGTTTTTCATGGCGGTCTTGTCATCTCGCATCACGGACAGTGGTTTTTCTCACACGTTTTTGATACGCACAAAAACTAATGCGGAGTGAAAAAGTTGAGAGAAGAGACGCGTGTCGCCGCTGCCTGTGTGAGGGGAGAAGGAGGAGGAGGAGGAGAAGACACGGAAGGGAAGAGAGAAGAAAAAAGTCGGACGACATGACGGCGAGGCTGGGGACGTCGTCCGATCATGGCTGCTCTTTCCCCCTTACCTCGACGGCGCCGAGGCATCAACCAGTGACATCGGCAGCAGCCCCAGTGCACAGACCGCTGTCGTCGAAACGTTCACACGCGGATGGCAGACAAGAGCGCTGAAGGAGAAGGGCAGAGGGAGGGCGGCCACGCCGACTCCCCGTGGTCGCCATGCTGCCACTCCGGCGCAATTCGGGTTGACAGGACCGGGTGCACAGCCAGAACCACCACGACGCCTTCTGTGTGTTGCGATGCAGCGTCGAATCGCCAATACTCCGTCTCGCTTCTTCCGCCCCTCCAACTAGAACGTTCGAAAGGGGAAAGCGTGGAGCGATGTGATGAAGAAGAAGAGAGACAACGTCATGAATCATTCAAAGCGGTTCATTCAGAACCGATTACACCCCCGGCCGCCTCGCAACGCCTGTGGTGGCCGACGACGACGCGAGGGAGGAGAAACGGTGTTGTGCAGAAAAAGAAACGATGGTGAATCCCCCCTCCTCGTGATTTTTCGTCTCTTTCGTTTCCATCATGGGAAAGTGAGATTTTTTTCCTTTTTCTTTTTTTCATCGCTCAGTACAAACCGCATGTGGTCCATCTCTCGAGGAAGAGGCGGACAGTCACCGCCACTCGACTGGACAGACCGAGGATGGGCATGGCCTTGAATGAATTCGGCTGTGATGCAAACCAGAGGTGACGCGCTTCGCAGAGTGGCTACTCGGGCCCACTTGAAACATGAAGAACCGTAATGATGGACTTTGGATTTGCGCGCCCTCCAGAGAGCAAAAGAAACTAATGCGTCCCTCTCGCGTCTACAATCTTCACCACTTTCCGGAAAAGGAAAGGAGAAGAGAAACGGGAAGAGCCAGTCTTCTGCAACTTCTTATTCCCGTTTCTTCCGAAGGAGAGACTTGAGACAGGCCGTGACGCAATTTATTGACCCGAAATAGTGACCGCTAAAAGAAGTTACTTCGGTAAGCGCGCGTTGCCGCTTGCACTTTAGTACGCATCATGTGTGTTTATAGCGTTCGGTTTTGGAGTTTTGCGTGCCATCGAAATCGACCACCAACGTAGGGCTTAAAACGGTCAACGTCTCGACAACTTCGTTTTTCCCAATTCGAAGCTTTAAATGCCATTATTGCCATTCAACATTGAGGCCAACGAATGCTTTGACCCGGCGATTGAGAAAAACGCCACGTGAAACTGATACTTTTCGCCTACTATATAATCACGTTCAACAGCGAGCGGATATTCCTCATGGGATCGTGAGGCGAACGAGACGACATGGTATTTACTATTTTCCTTCATCTAAAAAGGTCTTTTAAAGCAGTTCATTACACAATTTGGCGCCGACGCCTGAGAAGCAACTCTCAAGTGGCTTGAAAGAACAAAATTTGTAAGGTACAGTACCGCGTCGACACGTGTACGTCATAAGGCAAACCCAAGAATGAGCAAACTCGTGAAATTCGTCACGCAGAGAGATCCGGAGTCGGGTTGGAACAAGTCAGCTGGTGTTTGCGCACCGAGGCGAAAAATTCTCAGTAGCAAGAATGGAAGGCCCAAGTTTTCTCGGATATGAGACATTTTCTGGGTAGCAGCTTCTCATTCGCTGTTGTTCATCTTCCATTTTTCTCACGACAATTCAAAATACATATTCTGGCCGACTATACCCGTTTCCGGTGCGACCAGTTTTGAGGTTCTAAGACTCGTTTACGATTACTTCCGCACACTCAAAGACACAGTTGCAATGAAAGACTCGACAAGAAAGAAGACACGCGTGCATTTTCAAGAATGGTTTGCACTTTAAGAAAGTTGAACAAGGAAAGAACTCGTCTAAAGGTTTCTTCCGGGACATTAGACAAGGGGTTAGACAGACGGCGGATCCTTGCACTCTTCCAGCGTGTTCAAGGCCTCATAGTTCTTCTTCCAGCGTCTTCTCTGATCATGGTCGCCCTTTCAGGTTTGAATCCACGTCTTCTGTGCACTTTCTGAATTGAGACTTGAAGGAACGGGAACAACGGGGGCTCTGCAAGGTCTCTTCGCGATGTATGCCCTCTATTCAACACCATCAGAACGGCTACAAAAATAGCCGCACAAGGTGATTTGAGGAAATAAAAGTGAAGGTCGGTATGATCAAGATGTCATTAGGTGTGTTTTGGTCGAGCTCTGATAACAAGTAACAAGATAGTTGATGCCTGACAGCATTCAGTGTTCAATACTGCGGTCATCCCAATTCCGTAACTTTGATTCACCATCTGTCGACTGAGACTGATTGTGGTACTTTGCATTCTCGCCGACGGAAAGATGTGTCATGATGCATTGGGCCAACACGGCGCAATGTGCGGAGGTGGAGGTTCACGAGGTGGAAGAAGGAGGAGGAGGACGGAGGGAGGAGGGGAGGGTCCTCGACGAGGCGTGAGACGACGGCGGCGCGCGGGCGTGCGGCCGACGGCCGGTCCCGCCCCTCGACCGCTCGCCGCGCAGTGCGACACTATGCTGGCCAGGTCGGCCGGTCGCAGCTCAACCCTCCTTCTTCGACCCCTCCTACTGGTACTGCCCCTGGTTCTCCTCACACCGATCCGACATGCTGCCCCGGTACCATCGCCCGATTCTCCCGCCTCTGCGGAGGAGGCGGAAGGAACGGCGGAAACACCCGCAGACGAGCCGACACCCACACCAAGTCATCTCACGACGACACACTTCGACGAAGCTGTTGTAAGCATTCACACTCTGTACTCCGTCCGCAAAGCACCTTCACTAGTTTTCCTTCTTCTTCTTCTTGTTCGCCGATTGCGATTGCGCGTCTTTGCTCTCTGCCTCCCCTAGCATGTTCTGGCGTCGTCTAGACGAACACCCTCCGGCTATTTTCGAGCACTCTTCACTTCGTGTTCTCAGTTCTATCCATGTTGCGTTGAGCGAAGGGACGGCTGCTTCTTCTTTCCTTGCGAAGGCTTTCCCCATCCGTCCTTTTGCAGCTCCCCTCTTCCTTCATCGCGCAGTCTTCTCCCGTTCAACCACCTTCCCCTCCTTCTCCTCCTCATTCGCGCCGCTCTTCTTGTCGCCAAGGTCATTGGCCGCCGTTGCGCATTGATTATCGAAGCCTGGATTACTGTATAACAAGCGGAACTTCTCCCTTTGGAAGCCTTTGAAGCTATTACGTATAGCTCACGCTTCGCGGCTATCAGGTCAGCCCGCCCGGTGACCGGAAATCGTAAATTCTGATCGCGCACGCGCCAATAGTGTCTCCCGTGTTCTTCTCGTTATCTCCGCCGACGTCGTCTTCGGGGCTCTCTCTCTCTTGCGGGTCGAGCCGAGATGTTTTTCGGGGTCGCACACTTCTGACCCCTTCAAAAAGTTGTTCCCAATCATTCCTAGGAAAAACGGGTAAGGCAAAGCTCCTTGACCGCTGGCTGGCGAGTTTCTGTTGATGCGAAGGGTAGTGGAAGGCGAGATTCCGAGTGAGCGATGCATGTGATGAATGAGCGGGAGAGGCGACAGACCCGACCGGGTGTTGGCGGGTGGACAGAAGAGGGGAGGAGGCCGATGGGAGAATGAAAGACGAAAGGAGAAGATGCATGCGCCTTGGTGGATGCCATTTAACGTCTCTCTCTGTCCCCTTGAAGACAGACGGGCGACGATTCTGCCATCGCCCGTTTGCAAAAGAGGCGAACAGACCGAAGGCGCCCCACAGCGGAGACGGCGCCTGGTCGACGCACAGCTCAGAGCGCACGTCCGACTCTGTATGTGTGTGTCTTCTTCGTCTCTATCAAATGCCATCGTCGTCTATCTGTGCGTTTTTCAACGTAAACGGACTCAACGCCCCAGCCGTCGTCGCTCGCCGACAGCACAGAGTCCCAGTCCGATCGAAATAAGAAGAACCGGCTGCTTTTTTCGGAGGCTCCTCGGTTCCCGTCATGATCGCGCGCGCTCTCTCTCGCAGCTAATAGAACAGTCTACTCCGCGCGTGCGTGCGTGTGATCTTTGCCGGTGTCTGATCTATCTTGATCTCACTACGCGACGGCTAGCGTGACTTGCTCTCTGCGCTTGTTCGTCCTCTTTCTGTCATCCATCTTACTTCCGCTTGTATGTTTCTAGCTTTTTCACGTTTGTGAACACTATAGAATCACTTTGTTCGTTGTTTGTACGCAATGTACAAACACTAGTGTCCTATTATTCAATACGATTCCGCGTACTTAATTCTATGTTGCAGAAATATCTCTTTCGATTCGGCTACATTGCTGCGAACGATACGCCCGCACTCAAAGAACTACGCGAAGGGCTCATCCTCTTCCAAGAGATGATGGGCATTGAGGTTTGGCTTAGCCGAAGGCGCAATTTGAAATCTTCGAGTCAATTATTCTTTGTCTATCATCGCTGACAAAATGACGTCCGCGCTTTTATCCTGTGAGCAGCTGTTTTCGTGCACTTTCGCAATGACTTGATTTTTATTACATGAAGCTCGCGCCCGGTACGGGGCGGTACAAGCCTAGTCGGGGCACTCAGAAGTGAAGTCAAATGAGGGAATTTCAAAGTGATGGCGGGGGAAGCGAACGCCGACGTACCACGCCCGCACAAAGCACACATGCGTGAAGTGGCGTTCGCGCGAATATTTCAACATTTTTTTCTTTTTGCAGGCCTCAGGGGAAGTGGACGAGGCGACGCTAAAAGCGATGCGCTCGCCCCGCTGCTCCGCCGCCGATTTGACGCCCATCGTTGCGGCACGTCGACGGCGATACGGTAAGTCACACGCAACTTTGAAACGCACTAGCGCCGGGGAGAACCGGCACCAAACACTCGTGGTGGAGAGTTCCCAAAGACACGGGACGCATTTGTCAATTTGGGGACAGTAACTAGAAAACTCGTGATCGGAATATGCTTACAGTACTTGCTGAAGCGTCGAAGTGGCCATCCGATAAGTTCACGGGAGAAAGGCAATTGCGATTGAAGTGGTACGTCTCGCACTACACGCGGGACATGCCGAAGAGCACCATTCGGTGAGTCGAATGTTTTTGGCTTTGGATCTCCTCTTGTCGCGGCCCTTCTTGAAATTTCCTTTGTTGACAAGCGCACGCGCGACTGTTTATCCCGGCCGTCATCGCACATTTCTCAACGCGCATTTGCGGGAAGATTCCGCGCAGCCCAGATACGGTACTCTCGCGCACGCGTGTGTGGTGACGTTGTGCCCTGCGGGTATTTTCGCTTTTCGAAGGGCCGATCAGGGGCTGGATCACATGGGTTTCCTTGTTGACTAGAGGGTGCATGAGTCGGCCTCTCCCCATCCCGCTTTTGTGCGTGTCGCGGTCTCTATCTTTCCATTTCACTCACGTTGCTCTTCCATCAATGTTTAGTTGAAATTTGTCATTGGCCCCTTATTGGGAGCCATGTAAATTAGGGTCAAGTCCAACAGCCTAACACAATCACTAAAAGCCCTTCTTCAAGTTGATTGACAGTCACCTGACCCTTAAGAGACGCGATTTCGGAGGCTGCAAGAATTGCTCTGAATGACGCAAGGAGAGACTCTGAGAGCTCTCTTGTGTGGGCATGTTTCAAGGTCTTCGGCCAATCCCTTCCATTGTCAGTTTTTCCCCGTCATGTGCGATGTGAATTCAGGTCAAGTGCGAGGCGTCTGGCGCAAGCGGGAAGAGAGGCGCCGCTCAGGGGGAAATAACCCTCTCTCGGGATGAGATCTCGCAAGTCAGCCGATGTAGGGGTCCCCAATTCGTCTTCCCGATTACCGCTGTGTCTTCTCCTTCCTACTCAGCACCCTTGACATTCAATCAAACGCGACTTTTGACCTACATCTTTGGTTTCGGTCAATGCCGCGCCTTCTTTGTGCGTCTCTTAACATGGATTTGTCTTGTCGGCTGAATTCGGGGGTACGGTTGCGTTCGACCTTTCGTTGCTATGCATTTCTGTGGGCAGACCCCTAATTACTTGCGAAGCAGCATTCTCTAACTGAGGTGTCTCCCACAAGCTTAATAGAGGCCTTCCACTACCTGCGTTCGGATAAGATCTATGGTGGCATTGTGAGAAGAGGTATTTCTAATTCAAAAACTTCGAAGATGCATGTTTCATGCAAGTTCTACTGGTGAACATTAGGCATAGTGGTCCCTAGAGGGAGCAGTGCTTTCACTACCGTAACTCCTGCTAGCCTGTTCCACGAAGGCTTCCGGCTGGCGAACACTCAGAAGCGAGACGAAAAGAAGGGGAGAAACGGCAACCCTGGGGAGGAGAGCATCTCGACGGGGGTCGAAGAAGAAAAAAGACGAATTAGCGATGCACTTCGGGGCGTTGACGGCGCTGTGGCAGAGAGCGGTGCTGAAACATCACCTATTGGGCCGAGGAGGGAGTCCTTGCTGACGTTCGCCCCTCTTCGACGGAGGCCTGTTCCTACCCCCCCCCCCCCCCCCCAGTTCCCCCAAACACCCTGATGGTTCCTACGGTGAAGAAGCGCGTTGAGAACATGGAAAGCAGCGGTGACGAAGCGGTGGGCGAGGCGCCTCTGGTTCTCGCGAGCAGGGGGTATCGGTCGAGAACTGTTGGAAGGGGGAACTGTGAGAACCGGCCTCCCCCTCTCTGCTCTTCGTCAATCGACGCATTCGGCCTTGGAGTCGAATAGCTTTGTGACTTTGTTGCTCTGCACCGGTAAATAACCCAAAAACAAGAACGAACGCGAAGCTACGTGCGATGATCCAAGCTTTTCTTTCTGGATGAGATCACGTAAAAGTGCAGGGACTAAAATGGAACCTCAAAGCTGATGTCTCGCGCAAGAATGTCGTCAAGCGCGAAACCGCAGGCGGGTTTCGCCTTTTTCTATTCGCCGACTTTCCTAGGAGTCTGAGGTGGCTACTTTGAGCCACGCACACAGGAAGCGGTTCCGCTTCGTGCCAGCTCCATGACGTTCTGCCGTCATCTCGAAGAGCAAGAGCAACTACTAGCTGTTGACCTACTAGTCATAATGAGTTTCGCGGAATCCCGTCCAATGGTCTCCAGTGATCCTCTTCTCCCTAGGCAGCGCAATTTAACTCGACCGAGGAAGGCCTATCACGGCATTTGTTGTGTGTGCTTATTATGCACCCAGACACCTAAATATACAAGAAGTGAACCCGTCATTATGCTTACGCGTTGAACGAACACTCTTAGCGTTCCCGGGGGCAAACAAGCTTCGAGATGCACTTGGTGACATGGAGCCTTGACCTTAGAGTGAAACGCCAGCATATAGCAAAGTGCGATTGCCAGTGATTGAGCTGTTGTGGTGTTGCTGTCCCCGTCTACGTCTGTCTATCCAACAGCCTAGTCGGCGACCCGCTGTGACCTTTCTTTCCCACCTAGTGCGTTCTCGCGCCAGTAGCGATCTGCACACATTCGGGTCGTCTAGGTTGGGAACACCCTCGTTAAGAGAGGAGACGGCTGATGAGGTCTAGACAGAGGAAACCACGCTGGGAGGTGGTGGACGTAAAGAAAGCGAAACCGCTGTCTGTGTGGGATATGATGAAGTTGTCAAATAAGCAGCTTTGAAGTCAAAAAGGCACTTTCTAAGTGAATGGACCACTCTCAAGTACGAGGCGGACACTAGTGGACTTTTCAAGGGCTACCCCCTTAGACTGCATTTACTCCTCTACTGGTGACCCGCGTCACGGCCAGGCACGGCGCCCGCAAGAAGCGCTCAAAATGAGAACGCACACAAACACTTTTGCGGCAATCCAAAAACTGTACTGGTTCATCATTAACTCTACTAAGGGACTGAAATCACCGCATTCCTTCACGATGTGATTTGACAGTCAAATAGACGATAGAGCGACAAGAAAACGAGAACTTGAAGAAAAAGATAGCAATTTTGGTGAAGGAATTTCCAGAAAAACGTCGGACGTTCAGAGACCGCATAGAAAAAGTCGCGAAAGACAGAAGAAAGGGAGACCAAACGCCAGGTACCGTATGCGTACGGCTCAGGGAGCTAGAGCCTTAGAGAATGACGCGAGGTCGTGGCGGCTGTGCGCGAGTCGACCTGGCGATGGGCCAAGACCTTCGCTCTGCAGGCACGTGTCTCTCGCCTCTCTAATTGGAGTGACCGGCGGGACGCCGATCTCGTCTCGACAACATCGAGAGATGACCGCCAAATTGGGTCTTTCTCTTGTCGGCGGCGGCGGCTCCCCGGCTGACCACAAATCGCCATGGCAGCCGTTTCCTCGCTAAGCTTGCAAAGAGTGCAACGAACATGTCGAAACACTCAAGAAGCTGAACGGACATTCTTTCGCAAGATGTCTTGCGAAAGTTCTCGCTAGCCATAACAGCATGTTCCACGTTCGTTTCTCGTCTTGGAGCGGGAAGTTGGAATGCAGTGTGGTCACGCCGAATTAAAAAGGTAACTCGGCGTTGTTTCGTCGAAGAGGCGCCAGCTACCGTAGTGTCGGCGTTCGAATGAGAACCGGAACGCTCTTGGCTTGACATCAAGAAATCCTCGCGCGTGGGAAAGAAGAAGGAAGACGAATTGGACGAAATGCGCGCACGAGGCGTTGAACGTCTTGTCAACGCACTCGTCCAATGACCCTTTCGTTTCTTTCACGTGCTTCGGTGTTGTGAAAACCGGCGAACAAGACGGAATAGGCTATGGTTGTGGCAGTGTGAGTGACTGTGCGGAGAGGTGGAGGGTGATGAAGAAAGACGACCATGCATGGAGGCGATGGAGTAGAGAGCGCGCGGCCGAGGCGCGCAGGGCGCAGCGGGGATGGACCGGGGGTGCCGCGCTCTCGGCCTCCGCCATCGCCGCCGCGGCGCGCACCCCGCTCGCGTCCATGTGACCAACGTCCTTCTTCTTCTACCACTACCAGTCGCCATCTTCTTCCAAAAATTCGTGTGTCTCCTCCCTAACACTGCTGCGAATTCCTTTTTCTGGCGCTCTCCCCTCACTGCACAGAGTAGAAAGATGGATTGCCAAGGGGTTGACAACGGTCGGCAGAGAGAACGTTCAGCTAAATATACCTTCGAAGCGTTTCAGGAACATCATCCAAAAGGCGTTCGCTCTATGGTCGATCAACTCGTCGATCCCGAGCCTCTCACCGGTCACTCTGCGATTCGAGGTGAACCCCTGAGGCCAACGGTCGGAACTCGGAATCTAGGAAGCATCACGAGCTGATGATGCCGATATCGAGATTCTATGGGCTGAGGGTGAGCATGGCGATGGCAACAAGTTCGACGGACCAGGCATTACGGTATGTCAAGTAGCTTTCCTAGTTATTCCTGGCTTAGGAGAACGCCCTGGCGCACACCTTCTTCCCTGGCTACGTGCACAAGAAAGACACAGGAACGGGGGAAAAGCCGAAGTACGCCGGCGATATTCACTTCGACGACGCGGAGAAATGGGAATCTGAGCCCGGGACTGGAGGCGCTTTCTTCCCTTACGTGCTCGCCCACGAGATCGGCCACGCTCTCGGCCTCCAACACTCTCGTCGGCCACGCGCCCTCATGCACCCGCTCTATCGCGCGACTCCTCTAGAGACGCTCGCTTTGGATATCGACGACAAGTGCGCCATCAACTGGAACTATGGTGAGCTTTTGCAACAAAAGAGTGGGAGAATCTGTCTGGGAGAGGAAGCGAGGCCAGGGTTCGGCGTACTTCAGCCCGTTTTACGCAAAGCCACTTAGCGTTTCTCTAGACGCTTCCTCTCCGTTTGTTTGCACACGTTTTCCACTCGCAGACGATTTGGAGCCAAAGAACAGTTCGCGAGGGATGCCCCATCTCGGAGCAGAAAATTGAATACCATTGTTGGTATTTTGTACTAATTACGTCCACATTACGGATGACAACTGTGAAAAAAACAGCTTCAAAATACTTTAAACATTCACGCTTTGTAGCCGGTCCGTCAAATTTCTGCCTCTTTGTTTGGTTGATGAGCGAGATCATCCCCATCCACAACAACTCCAATTCGCCTGGCGGAAGTAAGTTTGATATTTTCTACTAGCGAAGTGGTAATTTGAATTTGATATCGTTGCAAATCGTTGCGATTTTTTGCATACCGTTTTGAAAGCGTTCGATAATCGGTTTCTGATGCTGGTTATCCTTTCTCTGTTTCAGCAAGTGGCGAGATCTCATGGCAGCGACGCATGGAACTGTGGAAAAGCTCGCATTCACGTAAGTTGTCATTGTGCTTTTATTTCTCATTTCTATGATTTCGTTCCATGTTGGTCTAATCAATCTGTTATCATGGGTTTTACTTTCAGGTACTCGTATTCCGAGGTGTCGACCGAACAACCACGTGAAAAAGATCGCAGAAGACAAGCTTCGAGACTCGCTCCACTTTCCACGAGATGTGGCTGCTTCATACGGTAAGATTCGTCTTGATTCTACATGGGTTTTCACTTGGCTGTAGTCTAGTCACAAATTGCGAACAGAATTCGATCTGGGTACTGGCATCTGCCACGGCGGGGAAGTCGATTGATCGTTGACGTGGTAAGGAGAAAGTGCGTTCACGAGACGTTACCCAAGTGCAATGTCCTAATCTGTTTATGGGCAATTTCGATCCAACGTTAGCTCGGGAACATGGTTCATACAAGTTTTTTTCTTTCTTTCGGTCTGTTATTCTCGTCGCACTGACTTGATCAATATACCGTACTTGCAGTCCCGGTTGTCTGCAACTTCTTGGACGGCCTTCACGAGTGGAAGGGAGGCTCGGACATGCATTGGTGGAACCCCGATGAGGTGAGTTCTTTCTTTTTTCTAAGTAAACATGAATCTAGCCTGCATGGACTGTCTAGTCAGTTGGAAGGCTTCTTGGTTGTACAAGCGGGTCGCCTTAATTTCCGATAAATTATTGCATGCAACTGTAGTTTTAACACCTAGCCGGGCCAATAAGCTTCAATGATCTGTGATGCGTGGGGTCGGTCCCGTCACGCTTCTCGACTTTAGCGATCTTCCTTGTTGATAGAGAGGGAGACACTCGCGAAGAAGGCGCGTAGTCCGTCTTTCTTTCTTCAAAAGTTCACTGGCCCTTGTCTCCGCTCTTTCTGCCGACGGACGCCAAAACAAGCTCTAGCGGTTCTTTCTCGCCAAGCCGTCTTCCGACGCACTGCTTTTTGTCTTTGAACTTTTTCTTCAAGCAGCCGCTAGAGAAGCGATCGAGCCGTTCAATCAGGAACGGGGAAAGGCAGCCGAGCGAAACAGTTACTGGTTTTCCTCGACCATGAGCTGAGGAGGAGGGCTTTTTATCACCTCGTCTTCGGGTACCCCGCCACCTGCCCTGTCGTTCCTCTCGCTTTTTTACGGCCGCACTTTTGGAGGCAAGGGTGGCCAAATGGGGTGTCTGCGAGTAGTTTGACGTTCAGACGGAGCACGAAATGCAGGAAGAGACAAGGCAGAGGGAATAACCTTGGGGGACCGTCGAATCGGCACAACAAAACAAAATGATACGTTTCCAATGAACTTGCGACTGAACTCAGCGGTTTAGGTCGAGAACACCTTAGATGTCGAGTTCTACAGCAAGCGTCTTCCTGCTGCCCCCGCTGCCGGCAATGCCCCGGTCTCGGCTTATCGCCGTCTCCTCCGTCGTGCGGCGCATCATCACCAACCGGGAGAGCCGAGCATGTTCGAACGCACCCACTTCAACACGCACTTCTTCCGCCGCTTCTTCAAGCTCTACTTCTCCGCCTAAGCTCCCACTGAGCTTGGCGCCGCACCGTGTTTAGTGGATTTCCTCAACGTGTGCAGTGTGTTGTTCTTATTTATTCTGTTTTCTCTTCCTAGCAGCGTTTTTCCTTCCATGGTCCCAGCCTAAGCGTGTCTACCGAAGTCTGGTATTGGTCTTCATGAAGACGAGTCGTCTCCTTCTCCTCTCCAAACCCACGTTCTTCTGTCTTCAGAAACTACTCCGCATTCAACGCTCGAAGATTAGAGCAAAATATTGTCCAGTCTACACCTTTACGGGCCTGGAGAGCTACTGTGTCTCCCTATGTAGAGCGTTTTCAGTCCCAGCAACATCGGGTTCTCTCTTCTCCAAAAAACGCCGCAAAGCACTATCGTATTCTAAAAAAAAAAGCAAAAAGAAAACGCAATGTATCGCGGTATCAAAAGCAATGATCTCGCTCTCTCTCTTCTTTATGTTTATTTGTGCATCTTTGCAGTGGCTTCCTTTTTCTAGTTGTTTAATTTCCGCTTGTTGATTTTTTTCTTGCTAGCAATGTTTCTCTATTGGGTAATGTATGAGCATAAGGCTTTTCTAGGGTTGTTTTCTTTTCCTTTTTTGGCTTTTGCAAATATCCTGAAATGATTTCGCTACCGAGCATTCCAAGCACGTTCATTCAAGGCTTTCTGTCTCCAATTTCTCATCATCTCCATCATCTTTTTCCTTGAAAAATGTTCCAGTTTCAAGAAAATCGAAGGTCCCCAAAACCTTCTTCTCTCTCTTACTTGGCAAACCGTTGTATTCAGGTCACGACAGCTTTTTGCTTACCTCGGCACTACAATGTCTTCCCCGTCTCTTCTTCATTCTGTCTATATTCGCCACGGCGTTGTAAAGAGTCTCCTCCGAAACTACATTGCCTTCGATAGGCTTGTCTTCGTCTTCCTCCTTTAAGTCCTCGGCCGTATCTATCGTGCACCTTTCTAGCTCTTTAGATCTGTCTTTTAGTTTCATACCCGTCACCAGTCAAGTCATCACAGTTCGCTCCGGTGTTTAGTTATTTTTAGTTCAAAGACCGTTTTTTGGTTCCGCCCAACCAATTCCCCCAAACTTTTACTTGAAAGCAAGCGATCCGAACCAAAGACTTAGGAATATTCTTACATGATTGAGCACAATATTCTGGCAATTTCTTTGACGGTCGGGTTTTCCTTCTCGAGATGTAAACCGGAAAATACGCAGTTCGTTGTTGTTTTACAACCGCACCGTGTGCGGTATTTTAGTGTTTAGCGGTTCGTCTCATGTCTTTGGTACTCCGTGATTTCTTGCTTTTCCCCCCTCCAGAACTCGCTCTATGGAGAGTCTTCTCTCCCACCTCGAAAGACGCCCCAGAATCCCCTCTACAGTTGTGCAACCTGTGCAATGCTTTTAGTGCAATTGACTTTTCGAATCGTTTTTCTCTCGTCTTCGACTGTCTGTGGAAATAAAATGTGATTTCAAGCTGGTCACATAAAAAAGAGAAAAAATGGGAACTCGGAGTGGGGGGGGGGGGGTGAAACATATCTGAGACGGGTTCTTCGAAGAACGAATTCGCACATTCAATTCCAGCCCTCCGGCGGATTCCAACCGTAGCGCGTGAGAAGTTCGTTGGCCTTGCGGATGAACTCACGTTGTGATTCAACACGCGTTTTTCCTGAAACTTTTGGCGTGAGATCAAAAACTGCTGTTTGTGCGACCTACCTCGCAACTTCTTCCACGCCTTCGCGCATGTCAACTGCCGGTTACCGTCTGCAAAAAAAAAGGTCAAACGTTGTTGTTGTTGTACGGTATGATGAACACACAAAAACAAGTTTCCTCTTCTTCTATTTGGCGAGAGGAGGAGGAGGGAGGGCTTGTGCGACCTCCTCGGGGTGGACAAAAGTTTTTGACAGTTGAAGGCGGCGAGGGGGTGGGCGAGTAAAGATTCGTTCCATTGAGAAGAAACTCTCTTTATACAAACTCGAGCAGAGACTCGGAGCCCCTCGCGCGGATTGCGTACGTCTCTTCAACTTCTTCTTTGCACGTGAAAGAGCAAAAAGAAAAGAACGAAAACGCGCCTTTTCACGCCTGTCCTCACAGACAATCGAGAAGGCGTTTGTATTCCACCCCCCCCCCCCCCCTTGCCGGCCTCGTGGTCTTCGAGTAAATATCAGCGTGTGCGTTGCTGGTGATGCTGGTGACTGCGCTCGAACACCATTTGAAACCAAACTACCCAAGGGTTTTGACTTCTGGCCCCAGACAGCCATCCCCAGACCAGGAGTCTAGAGGACATCGTCGAGCTAGCGAGGGATCGGCCAAGGAATCGCGAGTTCAGATCTGGAACTTTTGGCGAATTTTAAGTGACAAAAGTTGCATCCTATAGTTTGTTAACCCAATCGGGCGAAGAGGCGTGTGCGTGCAGGCTAAAAGCTTATTCACGAAGAAGGCCCCGAAGGCGACTAATCAACAAGAAGAAGAAGGAGAGTGCACAAAAGAAAAAGGAGGGAGTTTATGCGAAGAAATGATGGTTGTCTTGGGCGAAGAGGGTGTGTCCCCCGGTCGTCGAACTACATGTTCGTCTTTGTTTTGTGTTCTTCTTCTTCTTCCTACCACCATGTCTTTGCCTTTCTAACCCCTCTTCAAAATCAAAAGATCCGCAACTTCTTCGCGAGCACGCGCCAACTCAGCCAGCCGCCACCTGCACTTTTTCACCTTCTTCGAAAAAACTTGTGCGCGTTTGAATAACGGACGGCGAGAAAGAAGAGAAGAGAAGAAGGGCAAGAGTTGACTCTTTGCCCTCCTCACATACTCACACTACTCGACAAACTCCACACTCAACGAAAGGGGGCAGGAAGAAGAAGGGACAGTCTGATGACATTTTGAGGGACAGGCTCGGTGAGGGGGACTGGGAACCAAGCCGGGTTCAGTCCCCTTCTCGAGGAGGCGCCAGTCGACACTGGACAACGCCCTCTTCTTCTTCTTCACGAGTTGCCTTGAGCTAACGGAAGAGGACGAGATCGACCTCTTGAAGGAAGGGGGGTCTCCCAGGGAAGAATCGTTCTTACAAAGCACACCAGACGAGGGTCTCAACGCACCTTCAAAGCACACAATTTCCAAATGCGAGAATTACGTTGTTTTGCTGATTGCAGGAAATGAAATCACTCCGTCTTTTTCCTTTTCTGGCGCCGTTGGCCGTAATGTCCGAAAACGGGGTAAAAGAGGGGGGCGCCAAGAAGGCGGCAAGAAGACTTTCTCCTTGCAACTCTTCGGTCGTTAGAGGGAAGTATTAGTCTTCCGCCAGGGGACGGCTCTCCTTCTTCTTCCCGAACGAACACTCTAAACATGCGTGAATCACGTTCCTGTTCGGGGAAGTCGCACGCGACGAAGGAAAAGTGTGTGAAAGTCGGGGTACACACACCCTCGAGTGTCAGCGTTTTCCTTCCTTGAGAGGCTGGAATTTCCTTTCAAACATGACTCTTGTTGCAGGTGGATGTTTTTCTCTCTCCCCTGAGGGACCTGAGATCAAATTGAGAACAGAGGAGAAGGAGGGGAGAGACTGGGTACGGTAAGCGACCCCTCCTCTGTGGTCTTTGACGCTCCCAGAATTTTGTCACAAAAACAAGAGACGACGATCGTCCCCTGTGGGTGGGGGGAACGCGCGCTTTTTCTCTCCATACTCCAAGTTTTTGCAGCCGAGAAATGCGCTTGAAAAATCGAAAAAGAAGACGGCGAAGAGTTGTTTGTTGGAACGAGAAACGATGATTGTGCCTGGCCGTCTTTTGCTTCTCGTCGACTTCAGCAGCATCATCTTTGTGGTAGATGGGGCAGGCAGAGGCCTCAAAGTCACTAGGAAAACATGCTCCTGGCCGGCCTTCTTGGCTTTCTCCCGGCGGGCAGCGGGGTTGGAGCGTCGTTTTTTTTCTGACCGCACCCCTCTTCCCCACCCTCTCCTCCCCTCCTTCTCCTCCCTTTCCCCCTGCTCCACACCGGGAAAACGTCAAGACGAGGCGCGCGCGTAGTGTGGTGACGTAGCACGACGCGGCAACTCGTCGCCCTGCGTGCAGGTTCTCAATGTCCGGGTAGAAGGAGGGAGCCGACGTTAAATCGCGCGCGCGCTCTCGACCAGCATGGTCCCGACACGAAAACAACAAAGAAGGGGGTTTTCGTTACCGTAATCGCCGACAGTCACTTGCATGTAGAGGGCGAACATCTCGACGAGTGGCTCGCCGGGCACATCGAAGTTGCCATGCGGACCCTAAGAGGACACGTTGTCGTTGCAGACAGACAGAAAGAGGACCTTGTACCCAGCACGACTGATCTTGTCGACGGCATTCGCGAAGTCCTGAAATGAAGGAAGGAGGTGCTGATGTTGTTTCGAAGAAGGCACAACTTTCGACATTTTGTGTGTTTATGCCTCTGACGACACTGTCTGTGTGATGAGTGACGAGACCATGTCTAACACGCTAACATCGACCTTGGCGTCTTTTTTTCTTTTCCGTAAGTTAAAAGAGAAAAACGATCCTCCTCGTCTTCCTCACAAGAAGACTTTAGTCTCTCCCCAAGTGTGTTATGTGCTGGATCTTTGAGGTCTTGCCCATCTTGCCCCTGCAAGGGTTGACAGCAGAAATCACAGGGCGACTCCTTCTTCTTCTTCAACGTATTCGACTTGCTCATGAAGAACGTCATCGAAGGCGTAGTAAACAAGTCGAAACACACTCCCCGTTTTTGATCAAGGAAAGGGAGAAGAGGGGAGAGGGGGAAGAAAAAGCTCTAGGAGGGAGACAAAAAGAGTCTCGACATTGTCTGTTCCTCCTCCTTCTTCTTCATCTCCTCGTGGCGACTGAACCGGTTTGGTCCTCGTCCTCGTCGGTCCTCCTCGATCAAGTTGCTCTTTCCGCTCCCCGTCGACGACTCGACCGAACGGCCGTTCCGTTTTAGAGTCTTCACGTGCGAAGAACAGAGAGCATTGTCAACTCGGCCTCTTCATCTAGACTCCAACCTCCTCCACGAAGCTTCTCAAAAGAAATTTCTTCTGACCGAGCAGAATTGCCAATGCAAACAGTTCTGCAGCTTCGTAACTTCTGCTGCAGACGTTGACACCTCTTTGAAAACTTTTCACAAAGCATCAAAAGACGTCTTCTTCTGCAACCAGATCTTCTGCAGAGATCGGTGCAGTGGAGATCACGTGCAGAGCCGAGTGGTCAACAATCGGAGGCGCGAGAGGCAGCTCGGGGTGGCACTTCTCTTCCCTTCTCCTCGTATTTTCTCCTTCTTGCTTGCAGCCCCATCAGCACCTCTCCACACGGGGCGAAGCCTCCTCTCTTAAAGCGGCCAAAGGAGGGGGGAGGAAGAAGAAAGGGAAGAGTGTCGTCTCGAGCAACGGCACACAGATCAGGTCAAGATGTCTGCGTCGCATCGGCTTTCCTCTGAGGACACAACAAAATCTCTCCTCTCTCCTTCTTCTTCTTTATAATGAAGAACAAGGGGACCATTTCAGAAAGCAGCGAGTTTGAGCTTCCCATCCGGTCACTTCAGAAAGACCCAAAAACAACTCAAGCAAGCCCACCTTGTCCCTCCACAGATCTCGATCGTCATCGTGACGACGCTTCCAATAGGCTCGCCACTCTCGATCTCGCTGTTGCATCTCCACTTCTTCACGTTCAAACGCAGCCCATCTGAAGAAGCACATAGCGAAAGAAGACACCTCACCGTCTTTCCTCCTCAAGACTCTGCTTCTCCTTCTCCTGCTCCCATTCGAGGACGTCGAGATGATCTTGCTCCGATTCCGAGCTGCTCGACGAGTCGCTTGAAGTCTTGTCCTTCTCATCCGAAGAATCGCTGCTGTCGTCCTCTTCCTCCTCGTCCTCCGAGCTCTCCATCAATAGCGCTTCTTCCTCAGACATCCTTGAATACAGAGAAGGACCGTCGACTACACCAACACTGAACAATTCGACTGCCGTTCTCCCCCTTCCCCGCCCTATCCATGCAATGTGAACCACTTACACAACGATTTTATTCCATAACAGATCGCACAAGAAGATTAGCTTCATCGCTAAGGGGAGAAGGGAGACTTGCTCTCAACTCGAGAAAAGCCTCAAATATTTTCCAAGGAGAGAAACGGGCTAAAAGTGTACAGATCACCGATAAAAATCACCACATTTGAGATACAATAAGAGGATAGAAGTCTTTGGGGAAAGGATGGCAACTGTTTAAATAAAAAGAACAGAATAGAGTTGATCTGAACGTTATCTGGAGAGTTCGAACAATAAAATAACCGTAACATAAATGGGGATATTATGAAAGACCAAACGCGTAATACGAAAGAAAACCGCTACTCCATCGCGTCGTCAGCCGGTTCCTCCTTCTTCAGCACCACATCCTCGACCTTCGGAAGAGGCTTGACCGTCTCGGCCAGCGGCTTCACCTTCAGCATCGACTTCACCTGAACATCAACTCAGTGAAATTGGGAAAGAATCAAACTTCGTTTAGAGCCTCGTGGAAATCGAGTTGGGTGCTGGGTCCTCTGCGCACCGCCTTGCGGATCTTGCGTTCCTTCTCGCGGTTCGCCTCGAAAATCTTGTCCTTCACCGTGAGATCTGAAGAAATGCCGTGATTAGCCTGAAAGACGTGCTCACCAATGGTCGGATCCAACTTGAACATGAGGATGAAGACGCCTCCAGGCGTGCGACGACGCGATCCGTCTTTGACCATCACACTAAAGACCACACTCAAGCACCTCTCAAACACTCACCCTCCTTCAGCTTCAGCCTTGCGTGTTTCCTCGAAGAGCCTCAGCGCCGTCTCCTCTCCGACCTCCTTCACGATGCGCAACACGTTCTCGGGTGCCGCCTCACCCAGGGCTTTCGCAATCGACTCGCCAAGTTCAGTCAAATTCAGACCCTAAACAAAGTTTGAAGAGGTTACTCAAGAAACCTCATGAAACTCGTGTGCCATCAGCGCCTCGAGTGAGTACTCCCTGTCGACGACTGCTTGAGGAGCAGCCTGAACCAAAATAAAGCCATAAAAAAAACCAACTCTCTTGCGCTTTCTGTCCTGGAGCATTGGAAGGTAGGGACGACCACGACGGGGGTCGGGCACGCCGATTCCGCCGCGACCGCGTCCACGGCCACCACGGCCACCTCCACGTCCGCGTGGCACGAAGTTGCCGCCATCACGACCCGACGACGATGAGACGCTCTCGTTGCTAGCGCTCTTTCCACGCTTCTCCTCCACTTCTCCCATCTCATCGTCCTCGCACTTCGGTCTGCAAGACTTTCAACTCGCAACAAAAAAGGCAACCTCTTCTTCGCACGAGGGCCACTGGCGAGCTCTTCTTCAGTCGGCGGCACCGAACTGAAGAGATCTTCATCAGGCGAGACCGTGACGATAGGTTTCTGCCTCTTCTCCTGAACTAACATTAAAGCAGAAAGTATCCAACAGACCTTTGCCTTGAAAGACTGTCCGGGCACGTAGTCGTCAGGCAAAGCATATGACTCCGAGCCGCGAAGAACGGCGTTCTTTGGCTGCAACAACCAGTTTCTGCGAAACACAAGAGGGAAACCTTGAATATCATCGCTGAGCCGACGCCCTCCTCCAAAGCCTGCTCCAAGATGACGTCTGCCCACAGCGAATTGGCCGACTTGGCAGCCGTCGAAGACGTGACCTGCAAAAGTGGAAGTAAAACTAAAGAATGGTGATGAAATACCATTTGTTCGTCGTCCTCTGGCAGTTCACCCTCTTCCGACGACGTTGAAATGCGGCGAGTCCGCGGTGCGAGCGACGACGACATGTTCAACCCTGAAGAACAAGCATAAGTAAACATAAGAAGCAACAAAACAAGGTAAATCGTCGAATCGAACGACACATTCTCCAACTTCGAGCAACCAGAATAAAATCTTTATGAAATGAAGAGCGGTGAAAGGTTCTCTGGACAACATAAAGGCAAACTACGAGGCGTTTTATGTGGAAGACAGGCGCAAGTTACAGCAATACTAGAATCACATTTTGTAACCGGTCTGTAAAGCGACTGGCACATAGTGCGGACATGAAATAAGAAAAAGAAACAAGGAAATAAGTGGACACCAAGAAGAAGAGGGGTTCACTCAGCCCTTGTTGTGAGTGTTTCCCCATCCACGTCTATGCGTGTCCTTGTACTCGTCCCACGCTTCCTTCCGTGCACGCACCAGATCATCATCAACCTGAAGATCGAAATCTTCGTCTCAAACTCTCATCTCTCACCTCGTCTTCATTTTCACTGTCCGATGGATGAAGCACCTTGCCCGAGTCGGCGCCGCCCTGCGTGGCTGGCTGATCACCGTGACCTCCAAAGCGGCCTGACTTGACCATGCCCTGAAGAAACTTTTCACTAGACTTTTTGATACAACAAACACAAGGAAATTAAAAGATTGCTCAAACCAACCTCGTACCACTCGTCCACCGTAACAGTTGGCACCGATGGGTAGCCAAGGCCGAAGACCTTTTTCTGTTCCTCGTTACGTGCGATGATGAAAGGCTTGCGCGGCGGTGGGCCTGAAATATCACAATCTATGTTTCGAAGTCGATCATACGCGTCTTCGCTGGTTCCGGTTGCACTTGTCCACTGCGCAGTTTCATCATGTGCTCGAGCATCGGCAACTCCTGTTCGATGGAGCCGATCTCAGCCAACGTCTTCAGTGCCCAGATTCGCAGTTGGACAACGAGATATTCTCGCTAGAAACGACCATCCAATTCAGTAAAACGACTCCAGAAGACCAACCTCCAGCGACTCGTCGTCGTTTTCACGCTGGCGTTGAAGGCGAATTCTCTCCCAGTTGTCCTCGAGCGTCTTCTGCTGTCGGTATCTGAGAGATGTAGTGTTGAAAAGAGATTGTTTCTACCTGGTCAACTTCTCCTGTCGTTGAGCTTCTCCTGAGAGAGCGCCTTTGACCGTGTGTGAAGTTCCGGCTCGCTCCTCCTCTTCCACTTCGTCATCTTCGTCCGTCATCCACGGCAACTTGAACGTGATCACTTCGTATTCGAAAAGCCGGTTCAGGAAATCACGGTAGTAAGCCTGAGAATTCGGAAGTTTCTTCAAATAAAAGGCGCACCTTTGCTAATTTCAGCTCTTCAATCTTGCCCGTCGGGTCCATGATGATCCGGTTTTGGTGTGCCACACCAAGATATGCCGGAGCGAGCAGGAAATGCAGCGACGATGTGGACAACTACAAAACGAAATTAACTGAATCTGAAAGCAAACCTCCTGAAAGCGCTCATTCCTTGAGAAGAGAGCGAGGTTTGAGATGTCGCGCGACACCTCCTCGAGACCGGAAACGCACTTCTCCAATTTCGGCTAGAACGCGACCATTGACATACAAATCTAAACGCACCTGAATTTCTTTTGTTCCCGTTTCTCCTCGTTCGAGCTCCTCGATGATACGTTCACATTCTTCAAAGCGCTGGCGAACGCTTGTGTCACCATCGTTTGTACTCATCTAGAGCAGCAATGCAAGTCTTCGAAGACGCCGTTTAGATATCTCAGAGAACGACAACTCTCTCTTTTTCCAGAACGAATTCATTTGCTTCAACAACTTTATCTCTCGTCCGTAAAGGTAACTGCAAGCCATCAATGCGAGAATAACAACTTTGGTTCGGGCTAATGCCTAACTACGCATCTTCCAGAGGAATTGTTGAGTGTTGTACTCGGAGGTATTGGGAACAATGCCTACAGAAAACGAGTGCCAACTGGGGCAACAACATAATGCAAGCTGAGGCTGTACAGGAAAAGGAATTTCGGACGTTTTGAAGAGATCATGAATATGTTCACAAGGAGAAAAGAACCAGAAACAAAGAAAACATGTGGCTAGCAATGAATAAATAAGGCAATTCTCATATAGTACAAGGGGAAACTAGGACGAGAGCAAACCCTTGGACTCATCCGTGCGTTTGGTCGTCCTCGACGAAGTCGTAGGCTTGCTCCTTCGTCACTTGATCGATGTGGGAGACCTACAAAGTACAAATGTTCAATGGCCAACTAAAAGCCACAAACCTTGTTCCTGTACTTGACTCCGTAGTATCGCTCGGCGTTGGCCAAGAGCTCCGGTCGGAAGGTCGTCATGATGAACTGCGCCGAGTCCGAGAGCTCGTGGATCATGTCCGCCACGGCCTTGCGATGCTGCTGGTCGAGAGCCGCGTCGATCTCGTCAAAGAGATAGAAGGGAGCCGGGTCACACTTCTAAAACTCCCCAGTCTCCACATCCAAACAAAAACAAACCTGAATGGCGAAGATGAGGGCGAGGGCCACGAGGGACTTCTGACCGCCGCTCAGCTGCTGCATCTCGCGCGTCTCCGAGACTCCAGTGAAGGAGACTCGGATGCCAACGCCGGTGAATCGCTCCACCGCTTCGGCCAGGGACTCTGGCGTGCTCATATCCGCATCAGCAGTATCCTGAAGCATTTCATTACTTGACCAAAGTTCTTAAGCTTACTCCTGTGTGGGTGTGCATGATGAGGTCGCCCATGCCTCCAGGAACCAACTTCTTGAAGACTTCACGGAAGTTGTTCGACACCTGGAATCCAATTCTTTTGGAAAAACTTTATCAAACCTGTTTGAAGGTGAGTTGAATGGCTTCGTACTTCCTCGTGTCGAGCACCTTGATGAGGTCTTCAATGGCCGTCTGACTCTTGCGCTGCTCATCCATCCTCTTCGTGAGCTCTTCCTTCTGTGAAGAGGCTTGAACGAACTGGTCCAGGGCCTTCTTGTTCACGTGCTCGTACTTCTTCAGCTCGTTCATGCACTCGGACAGTTTCTTGTCAAGCTGGAATTCAATTTCCAGCAATGCAAGTCCTAACGAACCTGCTTCGCTCCGAGATTGGAGTACTTGTTGAAGGCTTCCGTCGGCAGAGAGCCGAGCTCACGGATCTTCTTCAGCGCCTCTTCTCTCTTCGTCTGCAGCATGCTCTGCTTCGTGCAGATCAGATCCGCTTGCTTCGAGAACTCGGCCAGCTGAGCTTCGAGATCCTGAACAGAATTAGCTTGCTAATCCTATTCTTCTCTAACCTTCTGCTGTTCCTGAAGGTCGTCCTTTTCTCGCGTGAGCTTCTCCTTCGTCTCCTCGTACTCGGCAAGGACCTCGTCGAGTTCGGCGATCTTCTTGTTGATCTCCTTGAGGCGATTGATGACCGACTGCTGCTCCGCTCGTTCCGTAGCCAGGTTGTGGCGCTTCTCGTCCACGGAGATGTCTTGTATCTTCTAAAGCTTGTGTTTCAACGCCAAAAATATACACGAACCGCCATGAGATTCTCTCGCTTCTTGAGAAGGTTGGTATTGAGCTGGTTCTCGATGCGATGCTTGGTCATGGCCATCTCGTTGCGCTCACGGGTCACCCGCTCCAGCTCGCCCTTCTTCGTCTTCAGCTCTCGCTGAAAAGTAGCAAGCATATCTCTTCACAACTCCGAAACGAACCTGCAAACCCTCGCAGGTTCGCTTCTCTTGGTCCGTCAGCTGCGACTGAAGAGGCTTGCCGAGTTCACTTTGCTTCACGTCACGAAGTTCGCTGAGTTCACGAATAGCTCCCTAAACATTCATGCTGTTTTCGTTCAATGTCGATGATGAAACCTTGATCTTGAGGATCTGTGCCGTTTTCGGTTCACGACCACGAGTGTTGCCACCCAGTTGCTCGGCCGCACGTCGCTTTCGCTCCGTCAAGTCGTGATGGCGCTCCCGACAGATTCGAATGTCATTCGTGATCTAAAACAGGAAACTTGTGAGAAAAAGGACGCGACCACTGACCTTGTCAATCTCGCTCTTGACCCTCTCGACGGCCGTCGCTCGCTCATTGACTCGTTTCGCTGCAGCAGTCAACGAACGAGCGATCTCGTCACGCTGTTGCTTCAGTTGTCGCATGTTGTTGTAGAGCTCAAGCTTGCTGCGCTTCGCGTCGAGATAGCCACCCGTGAGAGCTCCACGACGAGCAATCTGAAGATCCGAGTTCTGCACCGTGCAATGAAACAAACCTGGTCTCCTTCCATTGTGACAGCGTCTACTCCTTCACTGCGCGAAATCCTCGATCCAGCGACCAAGTTGCGCACTATGGCCGTGGTGCCGAAAACGAGGCGCATCACCGTCTCGAATCTCCTGTCGTATTCGAGAATTTCCAGCATGGGCCGACCGTCCTGAACAGGCAGTTCACTTCAAAGAAGCTGAAACGCACCGGATCTTGAAAATCTCTTCGCGGCTTCGCAACAAGTCGATTGAGAGGGAAGAAGTTGATCTCTCCAGGCAGATTATTCTGATTGACGTGCTTGAGGAGCTTCATCGCAAGACGATCATCTTCCACGACGTGGTAGAAAAGGCGATTTGCAGCAGTCACTTCGATAGCCTGGAATACGCAACATCTTATCGTCGAATGCCAAACAATTTAAAGTCCGAAAGATTGAGAGAAACTTGGCCGCTTCGGAAGTGTTAGAAACCAACCTGATAGTAGACTGCCTCAACGCTGATGATTTCCAAGAGCGTGCCGTGATAACCGTTGATGACATCTTCATCACCATTCTCGGTGAAATGGCGCACGGCTCGCTTGATCGAGTCCACTCCATTCATCACAGCCTAAATACGCCGGTTCATCTAGACAAGGATGAATAAACCTTGGATGAGAGGTGGCGCATGTTCTGTTCCACTTGCTGGAGGTCCATCTGGAGGCTAGTTTGACTCTCGCGCACGGACTTCTCTTCACGACCAGCATCCCTGAAGCATTTCTCTCCGAAAAGCGGGCACGTACATGTGAGCAACGACAGCCTGATCGAGATCCTGCTTCATGCCCGAGGCTTCACGGTTCAAGCGCTCCATCGTGTCAACATTCTCTTGGATTTTGAGACCAAGATCCTGAAAAGCCACATAGCAGCCTAGAACTCCAGCACGAACCATGATTGTCTGCTGGAGGCTCTCTTCATCGCCTTGCTCTTCCTCAAGACTCCTCTCGATGTCTTGCACTTGCTCTTCGTTCTCTTGGATCTGACGATCGAGAAAGCGAATCTCGCGTTGAAGCTCTTTGTCTCTCTCGTCGGCGCTCGTGAACTGATTGCCACGACCTTGCTTCGCGTACAACTCCTTCAGCTTCACTTCCGC